>CM051018.1:747332-787332 GCA_027704905.1 Muraenolepis orangiensis
ATACGCAGACGCTACGGGGAGCCCGGACAGGCAACATTTTCCCTTACGAGAGAGGCAAGAGTCACGGCCCATGAGCCCATGGCTCACGTGAAGGGACAATAACAGCCCCACGAATAAAGCAAAACGATTACAAGCTTTGGGAAAGGGAAAAAACACTGTCCCGTTACACATGGCGCGTTACATCACGCCAGGACTGGCTCCGTGCGAGACCAGGGGAAAAACAAAGGAGAGGAGGAATGCGTCGGGGACCTTTTGACAGCGTCGGGGTTCTGTTCCCCCCCCCCCCCCCCCCCAAAACATACAGCTGTTGCGGTGGACTACAGATAATCTTCAATTTTTTTTGTTCTCCCCTCCCCTAAAAACCTCGGCCCGCAGTTCCCTTTTCCCAACACTAGAGGGTGTGTTTTCCCCCCCCCCTCTCTCGTTCCCCTCTTTAACTGGCCCTTTTGTAACCTGCAGCATAAACACATCTGGCAAACATTAGCCAGCCCCGAAACGACTGCTGCACAGTCATGATGTGAAACACCCCCGCATATTTGTCCTTTTTTTAATTTATTTTTTTCTTTTTCTTTTTCAAAGCGGCGTGGTGTGGCTGTGTTCTCATCCCATGATGATTGATGGATGGGTGAAATATAAAAAATCAAATAAAAAAACACCCTCCCTCCTAATCAACCAAAACAGCTACCAAAACAAACACAGACATCACATCACAGGTACGACCACGACGGTACACAGCGGCAGAGCAACAAGCGTGAGCGTGTACCGCTAGCTTTGGTTTCACCGGAGAGGAAAGGATCCTGGTGACCTGGTGACGTCTGTCTGTTCTGGCCTAGACAAAATAGGCAATGTATTATTTGAGGGGGGGGGGGGGGGCCAGGGGGGTTCTGAGTTTCCCAGAAAGTATCCTACGAATGGAGCCTGGAATGGTGTTGTTTTTTGGCGCATCTTGAAAACATCGCAGGAATGCATTTTGTTTCAAGCGAAAAAAACAAAAAAAGGACAATTAAGAGGAATCAAAGAAATAAAAGGAAATTCCAATGCAGTCATGAAATCAAAGTAAGTATTAATTAGACAAATCAAGTATTGAGCAAATCTGTCATCTGTGTGTTTAATATTTTGGGCTGAGGGTGAGTGGTTAACCACCACTTTAAAACCAAACACTTATAGCATAGTTAATCTTATCTTGCCAGCATAGTTTATCATACATTGCTAGTGTAGCACACACACCCCCTAGCTACGATATAGATTTGCCAATGCGGTTTCTTTTCCTCAGGCGAGTAACACCTCGTCTTATCACACTAGTGCAGATGGTACTAATAACCAGTTTCAGGTGACCCTGGTGTAAGAAAAAAAATAAAGTCATTAAAAATGCAGTCTGGACGACACACACACACACACACACACACACACACACACACACACACACACACACACACACACACACACACACACACACACACACACACACACACACACACACACACACACACCACACACACACACACACACACACACACACACACACACACACACACACACACACACACACACACACACACACACACACACACACACACACACACACACACACACGTCCCCAGGAGATCCTATTCTCCTGAAGGGGGGGGGGTTCGTGACAGGACATCAAGCAGTTTAAAATAACCTTAACCTGTACGACCTGTATTGTTTGACAGGCACACAACAACAACAACAACACATGTGTGCGGGGCAGCTGTGGCACGGCGTTGGTTGGCGTCTTATGTGTGACGATGATGATCATACAATTATGGAATGTGGGATACTGGCCTCTGGTTATTGTCCCAGATGTCTTTCTCGTTCTTAAGGGTTGTTTCACCCCACCGACACCCCCAGCATCTCAACCCCCACCCCCCCATGTTGCTAAGAAACACATGTACACGAGTCCACATGTTATTCCTCGCTCTCCTACGAGCGGTGGAATGCAACACACACACACACACACACACACACACACACACACACACACACACACACACACACACACACACACACACACACACACACACACACACACACACACACACACACACACACACACACACACACACACACACACACACACACACACACACACACACACACACACACACACACACACCTTGCTCTGATAGGTGACTGGCAGACGCTCTCCCTGTTCTGCTCTCGATTTGCACAACAGCGAGAGTCTAAGAGCCAGGAAATCATAAGTACCAGTCTCACACTCACACACACACACGCATACTAAATCACTCCAGCAAAAAATAAAACGACAGGTTTTGTGAATGAGCCAATGGCTGCGTAGTAGTGTAGGATGGGAAGGGGCGGGACAAACAGGGAGAGTCTGATGGACGCCCATCAACATGATTTATTCCTTTCGATTTGTTTTAGTTTTATTTAGCGCGCCTACGGACAGAGAAAGTTACGTAACATGTGGAATTGTCGGTTCCACATGTGGGCTGAGAGACATCCCAAGGAGGATAATGGGGGGGGCAAAAGCTCTACTTGCCACACCCCCCCCCCCCCCCCCCCAACTGTCCCGCTGGGGGAGGTCTTTAAATAGCTGTGATCATTTTTCATTAGCCACCAAGTTGTGGAACAGCTCAGCAATTACAAAGTAGCCAGCAGCCCCCACACTCAGGCCTACCTACCTACACACACACGCACACCTTCCCGCTCTCCCGAGCTATGCCAACAATTCGGAATGAAGCTACGAAACAATCACCGCATGTGGTCATGTTATTTTTAGACCATCACCTAAAAATGTTGGAAAGACGAATGGTAGCGTGACCAATTTTTTTCTAAGATGCTTTCCCCCCCCCCCCGTTTCTGGCCGACACGCACAACATTCCTCTGCGTAACAACACACACACACACACACACACACACACACACACACACACACACACACACACACACACACACACACACACACACACACACACACACACACACACACACACACACACACACACACACACACACACACACACACACACACACACACACACACACACATTCATTAAACTGTCTTGCGGTGGGGTAAAGCAAACAAGTGCTTTTTTTCCTCATTCTCTCCCTTTTAAAAGACCACCATACGTCCTTCCGGAGCCATGTTCCGTAGGCCTACATGCAGCAGGATATTAAAAAATGGACGCAGGGGAGAGCATCTCTGGATGTTCTGGTTTCGGGGGTCACGTGACTTAAAGATTCAAGATTTGTAAGTGCCATATGCACCGAGTACAACGGAATGTTTACTCCCAGTTCCCTCCCGCAGTGTGATTCAAGACGTCATGGAATGAAATATGGACTTGGTTTAACCTCCTTCGCTAATTTCCAGTCATATTAGTCACCTATTCAACCCCCCCTAACGAAAAGAAAGTGTTGTTCTGTTCAAGGGTTTATTTAAAATGCGTGTCACACACACACACACACACACACACACACACACACACACACACACACACACACACACACACACACACACACACACACACACACAACACACACACACACACACACACACACACACACACACACACACACACACACACACACACACACACACACACACACACACACACACACACACACACACACACACACACGGTTGCCAGCGATGGCTTGGCAGCAATTTAGCACCATCCACTCAAATCACATTTTCAAATCAGAAATCACTTAACATTTTGTGAATACTGTATGTATACACTGTACGTGTACAGGCCTTACGGAATGTATATGCTCTGAACGCCATTCGGTAACCTGAGGCGCCAGATTCACACAGATGTGAATGTCATCTCGGGCATCCAGCTGCCTGCCTCGCAAGGTAGGCCATTTGGCAAGTTAAACGGAAATGTGACTCGACTGGTATTTATTTTAAATTCTGTTATCTACTATATGCTGGAGTTAAACACGACTTATGTACAAACACGTTCACTTGTATTTGTTTGTGTTATTATTCTACTTATCATTTCATTGTTTCATTATGTATTGAAACCCATGTGAGGGGGTGGCGATGATTTGCAAGAACAGAGTAAAGAACACCGGTCTAGGTTAAAAAACCCACAGAAAAGACCTACCTTTTTTGGACTTTGCTCCGATCTTCAGCTTGGAGGGCCATGCGATCTGCGTTTTGGTTTCGTCCATGACCTGGAAGCAGGATGGATGAAGGATATTAACACAGACAATAACGACTCCCCTACATTGCGAGGGGGTGAAAGTATGCACTGCGATAAGATTCTTTTGGCCCTGATCGCTGACTGTTTCCCGTGTGACTGGGTTCTGCTCACTATTCATCCAGATCCAGATCGCTAAACCGGCGTGTACGTTATCAAACATTACCTTTAAGCACTGTGACCGGTCACGGTAAAACAATACAGTGTTATAAGCATGTCAATATGTTTCCGTAGAAAAATAGTACAAATATTGCGGTCTTGGGAGTATCCTATAGGGCTGTGAGAATCTCTTTGATTTAGCATGCGTGGTGTTTTCCCTGTACTTCGAGCGCCTTAAAACGTGGCTTTGGGTCTTGGCGCGGACGACGGACGCTATGGTGTTCCTCTCGTGATACGCTAACTCCTTACCGCCATGAAGACTTTTTGGAATACAACACTGACACAAGGTCACAGCTGTCAGCCATTACACACAGACCCTTGCACGTCCAAACGGGAACAATAACAGAACGTACGATAGAAAGGCCTTAAACGTCTGCCATATAGGCTAAGGTTAAACAAAAAATGTCTACCCAGGTCCAAGCTACCCCATTTATTGATGTATGCTTATATAATCACTCTAGACACTGTTTAATCTTCGCTAAACTTCCCTCAGCCTCATGGCTGCAGAAAAAAAACACAACACCTCCCCCCCGCCCCCCACCCCCCCACGCCACACACACCCAAAAAATAAAACCTCCACTGAGTGCACTTGGCTTTAGAACACGTGAAGCTTGTCAGAAGTAATCCATACCAACAGTTTGACAGGTCTACTCGTCATAACCAGAGACATGTGTGCGCGCATCGGAGCTGAGGTAAGGCGCAGCGGCGGCGAATATCCTCTAAACAATTCCAATATAAAAACAACAACAACAACAACAACCACAACAACAACAGCGGAAGACGACATCCGTCACACGACAATCCCAAACGTCTTAGAATTCAAATTCGACCGGCCGTGCCACCAGCTCGATGACAAACCAAATGCTTTTTGCAACATCCACAATATATATATAGTACTTTAATACATATAGTATTGTTATAGTATAGTGTTGTCTATAGTATTGTATATAGTGTTGTTTATAGTATTGTATAGTGTTGTTTATAGTATTGTATATAGTGTTGTGTACTGCACTGTTCTGCACTGTATTCATGATGCTGCTGCACTACTGGCATTCACCATATGTATGTACTGCATTATCCATCAGTCACTTTATTGTTCTGTTATTGTGTAAAGTATTGTTAAAGTATAGTGTTGTTTATAGTATAGTATAGTATATAGCATATTGTAGGTAGCATATAGTGTTGTTTATAGTATAGTATGGTTGTGGCAATTCATACTGCGGAAGGGAATGTGAGTAAGCATTCCATTGTACTTGTAAATATAAAAATCTTGAATCTTGTTTATAGTATAGTATTGCATGGTATAGTATAGTGTAGTATAGTTGTAGAAATTCTGAATGTGGTTAGGGCGAATGGGGATTGCACTTCTTGAATCTTGAATCCTGCAGCAGAAATGAACCTCCAACCTCAACGCCTGTGAGCTGTGACACCAACGTTTTGTGATTGTGACATTATATTGAATTCATGTCTGCATTGTAGGGGGGAGGGGTGACAGGGACAGATGAATGTGTTGGAGGTTGGGGATGGGTATTGGGCGTAGCCGGTGGGGCCGGTGACGGCTGTGTAAGGGATCTCCGTAGCACCACGTCGAACACCGCTACATGAGACCTAAAGTGCTGCTTTTAGGTTACCCCAGGAGGTCCGGCGGGTGTTGTGCTAGCATATTCATGACCACCCGTAGGAAAAGGTGCATATGGCCGAGAGGCACCGAGCTACACTTTAATCTACCGTGATTGGGTGAGGCAAGATCTTTATCTACGTTCTGTAAATGTCGAGTTTTGCAAACCTAGAGGAATGATTTAAGTGGGGTGAAAGGAAAGGAACATTTAAATGTTCCTTCTTGATTAACTCCATTATGAAAAACACTGTCTTTGTGAAAGTGAAAACCTCAATCATGCTAATACTATAGTAGCAGTAACAGAGCCTCGACCACAAAGGGAAATGGCTTCAAGGCTGGCAGGCTGTCCTGCTCCGCATCCTTGAAAATTAAGTTTGACAACTTATCCAATTCCAGATTTTATTTAATTTTTAAAGACACTTATGGACAAACAGAAGACTTGTTTCCATATGCTTCTCACATTCTCGCCTATAGAGAGTGTGATGGTTGAGCGAGGGCTACTAAAAGCTATTTACACATGATGCTACCCTATGATTGACAGAATTAGGTGCTGGAAAAGGCTGACAACAACAGATCATTCTGAATGAAGGAACGGATGGTTGAATGAATGAATACAATTCAACAAAAAGCGCATGCCAAATGTAAACAGCCTCTCTCTCATTTGAGGCGGGCGTTTTCTGAATCACGTCATAAATCTTCGGTATTGAAATGCAGTATTATTATCCAAGTATTGTTGACGGTGCTTTTGCACATGCCACATCGCCTGAGCTCCTTAAGCCCCTTGGCTGAAGGAAGAGCATGATGTTGTTGTAATAGCAAAGCTAGATCACACAAAGCTGCCACTCTCATCAAATCCCTTGGCCACTCCACTCCACTACTCCCAGAAAGAAGGAAAACAAGAAAGAGACCAGAGAGAGAGAGAGAATGTACAGTAAAAAAAATAAAATGGGTCGAGGGCTGAGCAATAATTCAATATTAGTGTTTATGGTCTTTGAATGGTATTGTATCACCGTGAAATGAAATGACTCATTTTATAGTCTAAATGTGAATTACGACGAGAAGCTAAGCCCTGAAATTGATCAAATATGGGGTTGTAAACGTCTGTGAGACATACGTCTTTAGTCTGATACCATACTGTCATTTCAATGTAATGATCTTCAGTTAGAACATTTTTTAAATGGTATTTCGATTGCATAAGCATATCGTGATATTTATCAATACTGTGTCAATTCCCTTTAATTATCGACTAACATTTCTCCCAGCAAGTAGAAATAATCGTATGATGAAAAAAATGTAAATGTAAAAGTAAATAGTTGTACTATACAGGGATAGTTGTACTATAAACGTAAACTATACAGGGATGACAGATTGACAAGACCGATTTTGAAGGCTTCCACATCAACGTCAACCTACGTGGTACTATTTATGTGAACACTGGAGGTTTGACCAATTTGTTTCGGGGAGATGTGCACACTCAGGTGAACCCAAAAACCTCTCTCCCTGCTTCCAAGTGGATGCCACGGTCAGGCTTAGTTCTAAAACCTAATCCATCCTAAATTTGGAAAGCAGACCGAAAAAACATGCCCAAAACTCACATTTTACATTTTTCATCTCTCTCTCTCTCTCTCTCTCTCCTTCTCTCCTTCTTCCTTCCTCCTCCCCTCCTCCTCCTCCCCCCCCCCCCCCCATACAGGCATGTATAGCGCATTATAATATCTATGCATCAAACTGTACTCTGTCCGGTCTCTCCTGTCATCAAAAGTCACGAGCACATACTATCGGCGGTATGGCGCAAAAAACCCCCCAAACAACACATTTCTGGAACATTCAGTTCAGATGTTGAGAAATGCCTCCAATTGACTCCTTCACCTCTGTCCCTTTCGTTTTTTTCTGAGACTCATGGGTCTCACAGGTCAATAAGGAAAGGTTCCTGCACTTTGTCACAATCGTAAAACTCTGGAACCCCTCTGCCAAGAAAAGCACCGGAGCGTACCGAGGACTGAGGAACACTATATGTCGGGGCAGTGCTCTGGAAATACAGATGTGGAATGAATAAGAATAGAAGAAATCAAACGGTGCAACTGGAACGCACACACACACACACACACACACACACACACACACACACACACACACACACACACACACACACACACACACACACACACACACACACACACACACACACACACACACACACACACACACACACACACACACACCACACACACACACACACACACACACACACACACACACACACACACACACACACACACACACATTGAAGAACTAGAAATGCATTAAGAATCAAAAACAGTCATATGGAGACACAGTTAGCCCCCCCCTCAGCTCCCCCCCCCCCTCCCCTTCGCCCGCTTCCCCCCACCCCCATTCCCCACACCACCATTAAAAGGAGCAGGCGGATGATTAAAGAGGCGGGGGGCACACACACACATATTTTTTCAGGTAAAGTCAATTACACTCCAGGACTGTGGTCCAGCGGCCCTTCGGGTTGCCGCTGCCACCTTGACTTCTTCTCGAGGCTAGGGTTTAGTTTTCGAGGGGGGGGGGGGGGGGGGACGGACTCACTTCCTGTCCGGCGCTGCTGTTCTTGGCAGCGGCCTGCCTGGTGGGAGTGATCCCTGGCAGACCACACACCGTTTGAAAAGAGGGCGGACGGAGTTTATTTTTATGAAGGGGGGGGGGGGGGGGGGGGGATGGGAGAGGTTGGGGGCGGGGGGCAAATACCTCGCAAATGGCTCGAGAGACATTTGGCGCAAATTAGGTTAACTATACGTCTTTAGGTTCCACCCTCTCATCTCATTTTTTTCCTCTGTTTTTGTCTTTAAGAAGAAAAAATAAACAAAAAGAAAAAGAGTTAAACCGGGATGGTTGGTCACGTGACTGCCATCGCGTTTTCCCGTACCAGACGTGGAGGACCCCAATACAGGTTCCCGCCGGGACGATTGCGTACGGTGCAGGTAGATGTGGCGCGTCCCGACGACCCCAAGACAAATAGGAAGTTGTTTGTTCGGCCAACGGCACGGGGAAGCGGCACATGTGCTTGACGTGCGCGCCCATACAGAAAAACATGTGACGTGTACGTGTGTTCGAATGTGTGTGCGTGCACATTCGTGGCGTGATGACAATCGCCGTGGCGGAGGGACCTGGCTTTCTTGCTCCGCTGCAGCTGTTTGTACAGCTGGAATGGTGTGTGTGTGTGTGTGTGTGTGTGTGTGTGTGTGTGTGTGTGTGTGTGTGTGTGTGTGTGTGTGTGTGTGTGTGTGTGTGTGTGTGTGTGTGTGTGTGTGTGTGTGTGTGTGTGTGTGTGTGTGTGTGTGTGTGAGAAAGAGGGGTAGGAAAGGGGGGCGAGGGGTGACTAGAGTTTGACTGATACACTGTGGACCAAAGAGCAGCCACTAGGTAAAGAGACTCCAGACTAACTTAAACTAAATTGGAGGCAAACAGTCGACCCACAACCAAATCAAAACAGAAATAAAAGTACAGAAAACTTCTTTGATGTGAAGTTACTGGCCAAAAATGTTCTGCACTCGAGGAGTACAGAAAGATACCATTGTTGTATGCATCGGATTATAAAATGCCTGATATAACGTTTGAATGCAAATAGAAGGACTACATATAAGCCATTATTTATAGAAGAAGAAGAAGAAGAAGAAGAAGAGGAGTGTGGGATCCACTGGCCCCAGGAATAAACCACATCTTTGGACCTAAATCCCTCCGTTAAGCCCTGTCTGTGGTCACAACCATCTCCAATATCAGCACAACAACGTCTCATCTCCTTCCCCACTGCTCCCTGACCTCCGTAGTGCTGTGAGAAGCTTTAATCGTCTGTGCCATGCTTTTGCCACATTGTCCACAGTTGCCAGGGCAAATCAAAAAATCAATAAAAAGAAGGTTTGAGACCCTACAAAAGCCGTTCAGTTCATTGGGTCACTGGTGTTCCTGCTGTTAAGCCGCCGGGAACTTGGCATGCTGGGAGAAATCCCCTCATCCTAGCAAAGGGAATTGCAGCGGTACAACAGCGGTTCAACAGACACCCGGGGAACACGGGGGAGGGGAGAACAAAAAGGAAAAACAGAGGAGGTATGGATTGCAGAGACACCGGGAGGATGGAGAAGGAAGGAGGCTCATAACGGACACTGAGGCTCAGGGACGGGACCGATACTGTACTGAGAAAGTGTGCACGTGTGTGTGTGTGTGTGTGTGTGTGTGTCTGTCTACTAACAAAGCCTATGGACAGGGGGACTTCGGAAAACACACACGCGCTTTTGTTACTCATCTGTGACCCCAGCACCCCCTTTTTTCTGCTTGGTGATCTCATTCGGTGGGCTGCAGCTCTACGTCTTTCTCCCACTCAAATCAAAACAACGCTAGTCCGTCCACACACACACACACACACACACACACACACACACACACACACACACACACACACACACACACACACACACACACCACACACACACACACACACACACACACACACACACACACACACACACACACACACACACACACACACACACACACACACACACACACACACACACACACACACACACACACACACAGAGCTTGAGTCAAAAAAAGGGGAAGTTAGAGTAGACGGTGAGTAAGGAGGGGCCCGACGGACCAGTGGGCCCTGAGAGAGGATGATGTCGTACAACACACTCTCTCTGTATTGTTCCCCCATTATTGTTGCTGGGAATATCTTGTTCCCCTTTTATGAAGTGTGTCTGCGTGAGTATGTGTGTGTGTGTGTGTGTGTGAGAGTGAGAAAACTAAAAGGGCACTCATCAGCCTCCATTACACATCTAATATATATTACCAAGGTCGGTTTCCCCCGAGCTTCGACGTAGCGCCAAGTACAGGTCAACCATCTAGTCATCGGGAAAATAAATCCGCAATGAACGCCCTTTCGGAAAACTGAAGGAAGCCGACAGTTAATTACTTTGAGGTTGTGTTAAATGTCAACCCCTGGCATCCCTTTTACATTCTTATTCACACATCCAGCGATATGAATTTCGTAGCGCACCGCAATCTCTTAAATGACAAGGCAGTGTGTGTGTGTGTGTGCGCGTACGTGCGTCGAAAGGCGATTTCCATTGCTCTTACCGCAAGAAACTACCTTTCATTTTCCCATGATAACTAATACCCCTTCCAGGTCACGATATCTGATGCACTGTTTTGGGTATACTTTCTGGATATTGTTTATGTGGCACGCTGCGCCGATCACGCCATCCAAGAGGAAACGATAGCGACCCAAATGGAAAATCGAATTTTACGACCATGACTTCAGCGCTGGTCGTTGGCCCGCCCTTAACCTACCCCGCCTACGTAAACACCTGTGTGCTAATGTACGACTATTGACCGGTTATGCTCTAATAACCCGCCATCCTGTTCAAAGTCCTGCAAAGCAACCCGAGGCAGAGGCTTAACAAAAAAACAAAAAAACGTTAAAAACATCCAATTCCCACGCTTGTCGGATTTGCCTCGTCGAAGCAAACTGGATACCCGCAGACTATAAAAACACTAAACATGAGTGTTTCACCGAATCCAAGCGAGAGGTGCGGACAGACCACATCTCAAGAGCATGTTTAGATTCCGCCAACGCTAAACGGCGCCTGATTTCTTCTTTGGACGGGGATGGTTACAATTCCTCCTTTCAATGGCTTCTAAATTAGCAATCCGGCCCACAGAGGAATAGGAATTTGAGCCACACTCCATTATTAAGCTCATTACAGCTTACACCAGGTGCCACAACAATGTTAAGGAAATTGGATTATCAACAGAAGCCAGTAATGATCCACCGAATGCATACAGGCACGGAATTACATCTACAAGTTAGAATGTGTAGCTTAAAGAGATGTGGCAGAATGGACCCGTTACAAATTAGACCCGTTACTCAACATTAAACAATGCTGCCACAAGTACTCCACAGTGCTGCTTCCACTAAACCCTTTACATCCCAGACTCCGTTGCTGAGAAGCCATCTGTTGATTAGGGACATGTGGATTTCATTTGTTGACACAAAACAGATACAATGTGAAGATATTTCAATATCTACAAATCCGTCTTACAAATCATATCTTTGGTCAGGAATATTAAGGCCACTGCTGACTGAACAAGACCAAATCCCACGTTTTTTTCAGAGAAAATAGTCAGATCAAAATAGGCATTGATTTTGTACCAGACAAAAATATACTTTTTGACCCAATATACTTTAGGTTGACCCTCCTTTTTTGCACAAATCAAAAGCATGAATCTGTGTACACTTTTTTTTAGGACTGCTACGTATATACGTAGGTGTACACTGAATGCTAGCCAATCAAGCTATATTACACAGAGGTTTTGCTTTCTTAACAGATTTGATCGCTGAATTTTTTTTTTTCTCCGAATCGGACACAACTTCTCCATTAATTGACTCAGTGTCTAAATGGCCATGGTCTAACACAGAGGAAGTCTATGTCCACGGCATAATAACATTAGTTGCCTATGATGGTGAATCTACGCCACCATACATTTTGAGCCAATGTTTTCCCCCAGCCAAATGTTTTCCAACTGCCATTCGGACCAACTCAAGAAGCACCCGACATCGGTTTGTTTTGCATGCCATTCTGAGCTTGAGCATGAACCACCGAGAAAACTAAAGATCCAAGTACAGTACAAACTTACCTTTTGGAAGAAATCCTCTCCACCGTTTATGCTTCCCTCTGAGGCAGCTGGAGAGACAGAGAGAGAGAGAAACAATTCATAAAACCACTCCAATGTAGCCACTCAATGTTAAATACACACCATGACCTTAACAAAACCATGCATGGAATATCCAGTGTCTTGGAGACCTTCGGCCATGTTAACATTGTGTGGCCTTTGCAGAGGATCTCCATTTCTTAGGGTATTGTGCTTGGCACAACAATTACCAATTTTTTCACACACCTTTCGAACTACAAAAAAATGGGCACTTTCACAATATCTGTATTTTTGAAGCTATTAAATATGAATAGCCGTTCATTCCTAGACAGGCTCTTCTATTTTTAATTGAACATTGGTCTCGATCTGTGTTAACAGACCGAATCCATACAGCCAAAATCACTCAACGTCACTTGACGGATGTAACTGCATTCAGGAATGATTCCTGACCAAGTTGCTGTTGGAAGTATTCCAAGGCACAAAATACAAAGAAACCTTCTCCACTGATATAATAGGCAGTGTGGGGAGGGAGCCTTGGCAAACCATCAACAAGAGTCGGACCGTGAAGCTACACGGAGTCTTTGAAATGACTCTGGCAATGAGTTTACTACTTTAGTTTGATTCAGCCCAGTTCAATCCATCTAATATAATCAATGATACCAAAAAAAAGTGACTTTGCGACTCTAAGCCCGACGATGCGTCTTAGACAGCATTACATTACCAATTATAACTTGCTGTCCACTCCTGACCAAATCCGTGTCAGGAGTGGCTCTGGAATTGGTTAAAGTTGGTCTTGAGTTAATAAGCTTATAAATTCTGACCTTGACAGGGAGAACACAAAATTTGTTATGATATGATTAAGTGGATCCAAGGCTGCTCCAAAAACTGTTTATTTGAGAGAAATGTCCGGTCTGTATTGTATTCATTTGATTAATTATAGCATAATTCATGTTGGTGGGAACCCAATGTGATATTTAGTGTGACCACACTATGGGTGAAATTACCAACCATTCCACTTCTATCACCAAAATACCTCACATTTTGGGAGGAAGGAATGCTTAGGTCCAAATTGGCACGCCTGTATGGTTTTAGGGAAGGGATATATTTACAACATTTTCATGAACAAGAAATATGCAACAATACGGGATATACAATACCATGATAATAGGGCAATTTTGCACAATCCCTCTAAACAATCCGACATGTTTTGGTTTTAGGTAATATTATACATGAAGTATCTGGTCATTAAAAGTAGCTTTTACCTTCTTTTTCCAACCACACAATAGTGATCCATTTTCTTATAATAATTAACTTGAACAGTACACTTTGTGATTAGTTAGGTAGGTTAGTTTAATGTGTAAATAGTGTTGGGTTTTATGATTTCAACATGTTTTTTTCCTCTGAAATGTATTTATGTATGACATTATTTTAATACTGTAAAGTGTCTTTGAGTGTCATGAAAAGCGCTCTACGCTCTCTCAACGTTGCATTCTTATTATTACTTAGGTATGATATTTTACTTTCATCACAAGCAATTAGGCAACGAAAAGGATAATACTACACCAACTAAATCTGGAGGATTTAATCCTCTTTATTGGTCACATACATGTAAACACACAGTGACATTCGTTTCTCTGCATTTAACCCATCCTAGCATTAGGAGCAGTGGGCAGCTATTTATCATCTACAGCGCCTGGGGAGCCGTGTAGGGGTCTGGTGCCTTGCTCAAGGGCACCTCTGCAGTGCCCAGTTGTTTCGGGGACTTGAACGGGCGACCTTCCGACAGACTGAGCCATCTTGTCGCCCACTACTGAACCAAATGACTTTAAGCATCAAACCATACCAATCTCAATCCAGCAATCACAACTGTACTGATACGGTATCCAGTGATCCACGGCCTGAACCTTTATGAGCGTCAAAGGCCTTTCAGCCACTCAGACCCAATCATCACCCTACTTCACAGCCACAGAGAAATGATGAATGCCCAACACGCCGTGTTGTCTTTCACCCCCGATAGCCAAACGGTGAGGCCTTCAGTGTTCCAGCGATGCCCTTCCTTCCATTGGAGTTTTAAACACATGCTTTTCCTTCATAAAACCCACCTCCCAGTGAACAAACGGGAGCCACAGCTGGACTGCACACACACACCGCCGTGTACGGTTGGGCAGGACGCAAGTGATCAATGCCACTTGTAAACTATTACCTCTTAAACAGAGCTTTCAAAACACAAATAGTTCAATAGCCATGTTAAGGTAGGTAAAAAAGGCGCTGGATATTCATCCATGTTTTGCTAATGCACAAATACAATACATCTTGTGTTTTCCCAGGTCTTGGTCAGTTAAAACAAAAAGGGTGCAGTGGAAAGAAAGAACCATTTATTTATATTTATATATTATATTTTTTACTTTATCGTGCTTAGCAAACACACAGTGAATATGGTGTGGTCAATGTTATCTTGACAATTTCAGTGGGAGAGGATAAATGTCAGAAAGAGATTGTACTCATTAAAATGAGATCACATTTAATGAGATAACGGAAGTAGTAGTTAAGCTATAACAAAAAAAAAAGCCTTTTCATCCAAGAGAAACAGTTAACAGAATCGTTGAAGATAACTGGAGACAAAGTCATGCCACTTCAAATATTTCAACATTGTTTTAGAAGTGGACTTAATGGAGCGGCTGAATGTGTAAAGTGTTTACGAGAGAACTGCACATCCGCTTAATGACTTGCAGGGCCTCATTTGCGTTGGGGAATGTGGGGAATCCATGCCTGAAACGGACCTAGTAAACGTAATCATTTAACATTCCAGAAGATATTTTACAGTAGTCACAATAATTAACTCGTGGTCAAACAAAACTGTTAGCTTCCAGACAACCCCAAGACTCACCAATCCTAATATGTTAATATACATTTGTTTTCGAGTTTCTTATGTAAATAATGCTTTGTACATTGCAGGATGTATGGTTATTATGCGTATGCCACATAGTCACACTAACAGAAAAGATGTTGATTCAGGTACTAATGAAGTTTCGGTACTTCGAAGACGGATGAAAGACATGGGAAGAACAAAGACAGGTCTGTGACGAACAGTCCTGGACTTAAGTGTCCCTCTCTTGGGTGGCCTGGTGTCTATCTTGATGATAAGGTCCTTTGTTACCGTACCACACTTCCCGTCATAACCAAAACAATCACAAATGAAAGCAGCACTCTACACACTATTTAGAGTAACTACAAAAAGGCAACACTTTCTCTCAATATTTGGTTGAAAGTTAATTTTCGTCGAAAATAAGTGTGACTAGCACAAATAACGTTTTCCTTTTTTTTATTTCTTAGTACAATTCTTGTTGTCTTTTAACTAAACACAGGGGACGAGAATGCGCCTCCTCTGCCAGAAGAACATCAGCAACAGGCCGATATAAAAAAAGCAGAAGATAGAGCAATTAAGTTTCTAATGACAAACATCCTTTCGCTTGCGAGAGAGAACATATCAAAAACATGAGCCAAACAAACGCTCGAGACACAAGTCATCCAAACGTCTCGAGTATCACGTGTGCCATCTTTCTCTTAGGTCAAAACAGCTGACACTAATCGTGTGTCTTTTTAGTGACTGACCTAAAAGGAATCCGTTTCGAGGGGGGGGGGGGGGGGCAGGAGTTCAAAAATATTTAAATAAACACTACGCGGCCATGTGCCTGACAACACAACATCCTGTTGGTGCATGGCGTGCATGCACCACACACACACACACACACACACACACACACACACACACACACACACACACACACACACACACACACACACACACACACACACACACACACACACACACACACACACACACACACACACACACACACACACACACACACACACACCACACACACACACACACACACACACCACCACCACCCCCCCCCCCCCCCCCCCCCCTCTGGGGTACATTCAGAGTTGTGGTGGTGGGGGTCTATGATACTTCCCTTCCTGGTTTGACTCTGGATGCCATGTAACACACATGATCCAACCACCGCTTTGCTGTTCAGGCTTCAGATCCTTCTCAAGTCGCAGACTTAAATACGTATAACTGAATACTGAATACACTTTTATCGGACCCTGTGCCTGAACGTGAAGCGTGGCTATCGGTGTGTTCAATCGGAGGAAGCAACTGTTTAATTGGTTTGAAAGGTTGAGGACATTTGGAACAGAGCAGATTGTAGAACATCGTTTTCTACATTTCAACACCACTCGAGCGTGTTTCAAATGGTGCAATCGGCATAGGGGCCGGCATAGTTCCCCCCCCCCCCCATAAAAATAACTTTACGGATATAAAGTGGCACGGTTCCCATTCATGAGCAGGGATCTCTGACGCTGTGATCTCTCTCTGTCTTAAGGAAACAGCGAAATCAGCGAAGGGGGACGCCGCTGTTAATTACGCCCACGGCCATTAGCTCGGCACGCTTACGCTTTCCACTGGCAATAGGGAAAAAAAGGAGCCGGTCAATGCAATCGACAACGTAAAAGTAACAGCGGTGAAAGTTAAACACAGACAGAGACAGAGAGACACAGAGACAGAGACAGAGACAGAGACAGAGACAGAGAGAGATGCAGGCGGTGACACTGTAGGATGCGTTGGCATATGGTATCCATTAGTTTTTGCAGAAAGTGACATTCTGCTGTTTTGAAGAAGGGGGGAAAGAGGAATGTAAACACCAGGACCCTATCAAGGTTTTGTTTTCAGCATTTAAGAGCATGAAGCAAAGTCCTGTCCTAAACCCACATTCAGTGGGGACATAAGTAGCAACAAACCTGTATTCAAAAGGAAAATTCATTATTTTACTTTACTCCGTTGTTATGGAACTGACATGTAGATTTGGTCCATCGTTCAAACGTAATTCTAGATCAACTGTCTGAACAAGGCGTAAATACCACCGAGGCAAACTTCAGCTATAACGATTAAGCATTCATACATTCTTGAACCGAGTCAAACCTGAGCCACAACCGACAAGGATGGGCCATAAGTTCATTATTATTATTCACTGCGGTACCTAACTAAGCCCTATAGGTCTAATGTAGCTTCTACAGCTTGATTGTGGGAAAGCCATTTGGAGGCCAACTGGAGCTCATGGGTATTTAAAACAGGGCAGTCCAATGGGCACCGGCTAAATCTCAAAACCCACCACAGCGGTTCAAGATGAATCCCTCGAAACGATCCATATTGAGAAAGAATTATTATCACAGAAATGAACACCAATGAAGGTTGGCTGAGTCTTGGTGGTTCTCCAAAGCATTTACATGGGCACAATGGAACAAGCTTGGGTAGGATCTGGGTAGGATTTTAGAATGATCTGATTTTATCATTATTTTTTTTAAATCATGATAAAAGATCTTTTGTAAATCAATACAAAGACAAATTAATGCTTGCGACAGTTAAATTGCCAGAAGACCATAAATCAGGCGGAGAAGGAAATAACTGTCAGCGTATTTATCCTGACCTTGGCCTGCCACACGGAATGGCTGAAGGAATGTTTTTTTTCTTGTGGAAACTATTGAAGTTGATCAAATCTCCTTCCAACCTCTGCTTGCATGGAATTATGAACGTGAACAGATTAGTGGTGAGAGCCAAATATCGAGGCCCTCTGGCCTGTGTTGAAAGAACTACAACTAGTCAACGGAGAAACTACAGTCCCCTATTGCAGAAAATCCCAGTACAGTTCTATTTTACAATAGCTACACAATACAAAAGCAATACAATAGCTCTATTTGACATCGTGTCTGTTTAGTCAGATGGCATGAGGTAACGGCAGGTTCCATAGATCCATCCATCATCATCTACAAAATATCATGTCACACAACCAAAACCGCTCCACGAAAAGATAATTTAATGACTCCTACATGTTTGGAAGAGCGTCTGGGCCCTAGAAGCCAAAATGCGATGTCAAATGTCAGACATCACTCCGGATGGCTCATTATTCACAGGCATGTTCCTCTGACTTGGGGGGGGGGGAAAACCCACTAAGGTCTGGCACACGCCAACGTATCTCCTTGCAGACAACAAGTAGCTGGAAGACGGGACGTAAACAGAAAACAGACTTTAGCTCAGCAAGCAACAGCCTCTTCGTTTCAATTAGGTTACAAAACTGAAGAACTCTCCGGCGTCTATATTTATAGATACGCAACCCAAATATTTGAGGTTTTTTTTGCCAAGACTGCAGTGATACTGCACTATCTAATCAGTGGGTAGGTTTTAGGGGAAGTGGTTACTCCTGCCGGAGACAGGCTGTCCACTTACCAGCTGGGTCTGGCTGTCTGGCTATTTTTTTGACTAAGAGCATTTGCAAAAATAACAAGTACAGAAGGAAGGCATTCATTGAGTAACCATTGAGTAACAAATGTATTTGTGTCGTTCCCTTTACGTTAAATTTGTCAGTTTTTTTTAATAAATATCATTTTACTCCATGAGGTCTCATCTGAACCACTATTTCTAGCTAAATGAGTGCAAGAAGGCAACACAAAGCGTTGTAAAACAACCGAGTGGTGTGGCCCCTGAAGTGAGGCTCAGCTCTGCTCCCCAACAAAACAAAACAGCTACCCTGCGTCAGTCGAGGTTGCCCAGCGACACTGATGCAAGATAAATAAACCATGTCCCAGATGTTGCCGTCAGGCACGCTAGACTCACTGAGCCGGAGGTCACAAGGCTCAAGTGGACTAGAACTCATCTGGACAATGGGACTAACTCCACACACGTAGAGCGATAAAGGGTCTGAACCGCTTTCCCAAGGGTTTCTGAACACCGTCGCTACAGGAACAGAACACCCAAAAAGGTATGTGTACGTGGAAATCTCATTCTGGATAAACCCCCCCCACCCCCCACCCCAAAAAACATTAGGGTTTTCCAGGCATCTTAAACTTTGTCCACCTCGGAAAATCAGCCGTGCATCCGGGAACAAACTATTGACTAAATTGCTGGGGTTGTCCACCATTGCAATCATGCTTATTGGCAGTGGTGTGCGTTGAGTCTGTGAATGTGATTGCCCCAGAGTGCAGTGCATTCCTGGTACCTGGTATCTACTGCAGTGGATCCCCCTGTGGGGAGTCGGTTCTGACTGACTGAGGAAAGTTGCCCCCCCCTGCCGCCGCCGCTCACTCTAGCTCATATCTATCGTTCACATTCTCCATCCATCACCGTCCCACCACCATAGCACGGCATCACAGAATTTTGAAAAAAAAATGTACATTATTATTTTGTTTTTAGCCGCATTCGAAGGCAAGCAACCTCGCCAAGAGTAAACACAGACTCTCCGGGATGTTGAATGAAAGATAGCAACAAATCAACGAATGGCGTTCTCATTCACTCACTCAGGATAAACACTGGAGGGCCCGCGGTACCCACGTGGGCCTGCGGTGGGCGAGACGTACGGCTGACATGCGCGGTTGGAGGTTGCGAGCGGCGTGCACGCAGGCGGGATAAGTAAGGGCACCCCCCGATCAGAAAATAAAAAGTATATAGTAAACAAAGATTGAGGAAAACCACCACAAACTATAAATCTGCTCGAAGAAGAAGAAAAAGAAGAAGAAGGCTTTGAGAGAAGTAGAAAAACAGGTATTCATTTCAGCCCATTTACAGTTCCAGAAGCAGACAGGGTACTCCCAGCTCGAGCCCGACTGTTGTAATAAGACTCCCTACTTTTATTTTCTCGAGTAATGAATCACAGGTTTTTCCATGGACTGGAGCTCAATTGTATTAGCGCTCCTGAAAACTTCATGAAGGAATTCATCCTGTAAGCAAAGTCAAATGGAACTGTTTAATTAATTGCACCAGCATGTTACAGTAAAGTTTATCTCTGAGAGAGAGAGAGAGAGAGAGAGAGAGAGAGAGAGAGAGAGAGAGAGAGAGAGAGAGAGAGAGAGGAGAGAGAGAGAGAGAGAGAGAGAGAGAGAGAGAGAGAGAGAGAGAGAGAGAGAGAGAGAGAGAGAGAGAGAGAGAGAGAGAGAGAGAGAGAGAGAGAGAGAGAGAGAGAGAGAGAGAGAGAGAGAGAGAGAGAGAGAGAGAGAGAGAGAGAGAGAGAGAGAGAGAGAGAGAGAGAGAGAGACTAAATAGTGAGGCAATGAAAAAGGGGATGGTCGAACATGGTAATTAATTTAATCACTTTGTGTTGCTAATTAGTCTTGTCAATGTGTGTCGTTTTGCCTGCATGTTGTGCTAAATGACATGATATGAAGTAACAAACACCACTAGATGCCATAAAGCCAAGGCCTCCATATTTAGGGGGAGACCGAATGGAAATAGATGTTGATGTGCGTTCAAAAGATCAGCCCTTTGAGATCATTTTAGTTTATTCAGATTGTTTTCAACTACACCCTTCCAAAGAAATCACAAATATTTCGGATGAATTGAACAAAAACAAAAACACAATCCTGGATTTAAACACAATATAGGCTGAACTCCAGTGATGCTGAAAACATTTTACAGGACCTGGCTTACATTTCAAATATGTATTTACATTTTGACGGCCAGCTCTCTGGCCATACTTTGCTCAGGTCCACCTTTTTTGCTTTGGCCTTGTTTAAATCCCGACCGCAATTTCTAAACTAAATATGGAGGGGGGGGGTGGGGGAAACCATCATTTGCGCTCACACTTGCGGTCTGAGGCCCTTCTGCTAGTGGCACCAGTACTTATTTGCCAACGGGGCCCCGGAGAAGAGATGTGCAAGGAGTATATACGCATTGAAATCGGGACGTGAAAAGAAAAGAACTGCCATCTGCCATGAGCAGCCCTGCTGGAAGCTGAAACAACAGCACAGTGTTGAACTGCAGAAGAGAGAGGGAGGGAGGGGGGAGAGGAGGAGGGGGGGGGGAGAAAAGAAAAGTGGGGGAGAAGAAGGAGAAAGAGGGTGAGGGCCTGCAGCACATTCCCCGCACGACATTCACTTCCTGTCTGAAGGCCCTACTCAGCACTCGGGAGGAAGAGGAGGCACGGGAGAACCAGGGCCCCCGCACATGTAGCTCATTTCAACTGTTCAAACTGGTTAACTGTGAAGTTCTTATGTTTTACACATATTTTTTAATCCATTTTGTATATATATAACGTAAATAAATATTAAATATTATACGTTAGCCCACGTTTTCTCTTCTGTGTACTTTTGGTGAATGATCCTCCTTCGTCAATTGAGAGTTTCACCTCATCAAATTGCACACCTTATCAAGTGACGGAGAAGCCCGAAATAGGCTGTCTCGTGTTGACAAGATAACATATTGGGAAAGTTATTAATAAAAGTTTAAAGATGTTTCGGTTTTGTACAGAATCCCTGGCACACACACACACACACACACACACACACACACACACACCCCCCCCCCCCCCTCCTCCACTCACTCAAAGAGAGTGAGTGGAGGTGTTCAGTCTCTTATGTCTCTCTCCCCAGACAGGACACATGCACCGATGCACAACGCAAGCAATCGGGACAATAGGTGAAAATGTTAATGTTTTCCCACCCTGGCCTGGTTGTCCTTGTAATGAATACAAGTCACGGTCTTTTACTGCCCTCCGTTGCCTTTAGACACTTCTCCCCAGCTTTTCGTTCCGTGCCAAGGTCTCCAGGCGGTAGAATTAAAGAATTTGCCCTCGCATTGCCAACAGTAAGGAACCACACACCACACACACACACACACACACACACACACACACACACACACACACACACACACACACACACACACACACACACACACACACACACACACACACACACACACACACACACACACACACACACACACACACACACACACACACACACACACACACACACACACACACACACACACACACACACACACACACACACACACACACACACACACACACACGTTTGTTGTCCCTTTACAAACCGCTGACAGATTGATTGTGGAAAACCCACAGTTGGCACAGTGAATCTGTATTTCATCCACATTTTACTACTTTCAGGTGGAGGTTAATAATCACCATTTTTCCCGCTCCATTCCACCCAAGCCATCCAAGAACAATGGGAGCATCCACACGAGCACTACCGTCTGCGGTGGTGGTGGTGGTGGTGTCTTGAGAGTCAACAACGCCATGAGAAGTAAATCATGGTATCAGCTTTACAACAACTTCATTGGCCAACTAGCCAAACATTTGTTAATTTGTTCGCTTTCCATCGAATACATTTCATGTGTGTTTCTACAGAGTGTTCCAATTTGTGAGGGTTCTTTTGGTTGATTAATGTTACATATTTATGTCTAGATAATGAGATTGCATCTTTGTATAAAAGCAGCGCCGGGGGCCCCACAGGTGCTTACAGAATAAACAAAGTAATTGTAAACTCACCTCTTGGGGAAACACTACCCAGATCCTTCCTCTTAGCACATCCTCTTATCACTATTTACCAGCTTTACTAGCGTACTAGCTTTTTAATAAGTAGATTGCTTGCTTGTTAATTAGTTAGATATTATTTTACTGTTTGCCAACTTGTTATTTTTTAATTAATATTTTTAGTCCTTAGTTATTAGTCCCACAGCGGGGAAATTTACACTCATCCATCCTAGTATTTTAGGAGCAGTGGGCAGCTCTTTATACAGCGCCCGGGGAGCAGCGTAGGGGGTGCCTTGCTCAAGGGCACTTAAGCAGTAACCTGGTGTTTCGGGGGACTTGAACCGGCAACCTTGCGGCTCCCAAGCCAAGTCCTTATCCGCTGAGCTATTGCCTCCCCAAATTGAACAATCTCCCCTTATTGTACTTTCACCCGAGCACTGGTTCAGTTCTTGGAGACTTAGTTAGGAATTAAATGCACTGTTGACTTCTGGTGACGAGTTGTTCTCTTTACTTTACTTACCTACCTTTGTTGAACACACCACTATCGCTTTGGATAAAAGTGTCTGCTAAATGACTGTAATGTAATGTTATGCAATGTACAGAATTTTTACCACATAGATTCAAGGGGTCAAATCTATACGTGGTTGTTTTTGTGGCCCAAAAAAAACACCCATGTATCTCTGCTGAAACGTTTGACCGTAAACATGCAAAGGAAGCCAAATCTCACAGACAATACAACATTAAACCAATAAAGATACACTTCCCGTAATCGGACAAAAAAAACCCCTCTGTTCCACAGAACAAATCTCACGTCAAAATAGAGGTCTTATTAATCAAAACAAAGTCTGCAGCATTGGACGCAATGTTTATGTACACCCACTGAAGCGGAGAACAGTGGGGGAAGAGAACAACATGCTTGTTAAGTTAGTACACAGTAGACCAAAGTGAGATATAGGTGTAGACAACCACAGAGCTGCAGTTGCGAGGTTAGACGTTCTAAATGTTCCTAGACATCAGGTCTGCATTTAGAACATTTTCCAGGAAACCACCGAGATTCTGATCAAATACATCCTGAACGCTTCCCAAAGGGCATAGGTCAAAGGTGAAAGCTGTTTCACTGGGGAAGAGATTACATTCTCCTGGCCCACATGTATAGGACTAACCAGACACGACTCTTAAAAAGGTACACGGCATCCACTTCTATTGATGGCACCACTTGGACACAACGATGACAGTGACTAGTAAGCAAGATGCTGGGCGCTTTCAACACACACCGGACACACACACAGACACATACACACACACACACACACACAGTGAGTGAGTGAGTGAGTGAGTTACGTGGCGCATGGTACGTATGTCCAGGAGTTTGGTTTAGGGACTGCCTCTGGTTAACTTGTTTTCCTGGAAGAGGCAGCGATGACATGGAGCATTTAGGAATGCAGAGAAGAGAAGCAGCAGTGGGCCACGAACCAGTACACAGTCAGAGGGGACAGCCTGGATAGAACTGTACTGTACGAAGGCTGGAATGTTCCAAGAGGTGGAAAACGTATGGACGGGAATCTGCAGGGACCTCCCATTATGATATTACAATGATTTCGGAGCGCCGATATGATATGTATTGGGATTCGGTCAATATTGTGATAGTGTCAATTTTAACGGTGAGATATTAAGATTGTGTTTGTGTACGATTTTATCTTTTGCATGGTTTAACGTATGGGTTTAATGTTGGGGGTTCGGGGAGAAACCACTACAGCCACCCTGTGTAGGACAGTACCGTTAATTTGCTTCCACTAAGATAACATTTAGGTATCTGGCTTCATTTTTTTTATTTGTAACCAATGTTTTTCATTGGTTTCAGACAATACTACAGGTACTACAAGTACTACAAGTATTGCAGAAACAAAGGATCTCCTCAATAATTTTTCTCCATCCCTAGTAAAAAAAAAAGGAAGGAAAGTTTGGACCTTTGAAACTAAATATGCAGTACGCCCATTAAAGACCCATGGGAAAATAATGTAACAAAATACATTGCTAATGTCTTCCACAAACAAATCTTGGTTTGAGTGGATGATTAAAGCACCCACTCACTACCGACAGGGATTGTTTGATGTTTATAGCGTACGCGACACACAAAATACCTTGGAGCACATTCCATTTATCCAAAAACCTTAAGTGGAGAGAGGAGTGGAAAACACAGCTCACAAACAACAGCTTAATGGACTTTTAAGAAAAAAAGCAACATCTTCTCTAATCAGATTACGTCGATGTTGTCAAGGGACTTGCATCAATAAAGTACGATCCCGGCCCTGTTTAATGAGAAATTCCGAGATTTGTTATTTCATCATCAGCATCATCATCATCATCACAGCCCATAATGTTCCTCACTCAGCACCCCCCCCCCCCACACACACACACACACATACACCCCCACAAGCTGATGATGGTATTGTTATGTTGTGTTTTGATCACAATAGTGATCACAATTTTTTGTAACTTCAATAACCAAATCTCTCACAGACATTGGCCCGCATTGGCCAATGTCTGTCAATAGAAGGGGGGGGGGGGGTGGGGGAGATATTAAGATGTTCATATGAAGTTCAGAGATCAATGACAATATTTAAGTTATGACTGTATGAGTTAGACTTGGAAAAAAAACACTAGCATGAACAATTCTGTATTTTAGGTCTACTACTTAATTTTCATCCCTTTCATCATCACAAGAAAAGGTCAATAGGCTTACATAGGCATAGTTCTACAATTGTCAAACTTTTGCTTTGACTTGATCTTTTTTCCAATTTATCTTACAAGCAAAAACATGATATAGATATATATCTATATCTATAGATATATCTATATCTATATCTATATAGATATATCTATATCTAAGATATATGCATTCAGCAATGAAGCTGCTTCTACTGATAGTTTCAAAATTGGAGAGTCTGGGGCGAAAAATATAAGCAGCGACTTCTCTTGGTGAAATGGCGTTACTACCTCTATGACTACATAGAAGTGTGCACACAGAGGGACATTACTATGTGTCTCTGACTCCCTAAATTAATAACATCACCATATACTTGGAAGGCCTCCATTGCAGAGACTGGCTGACAGACGTATGACTAAAAACAACTTTTTTCATTAAAAAAAACAATGGTACAACAACTACACTTTCCATATCTGGACTTCGTTTGCCTGAAGAAATGATAACAACGCAGAAAGTGATGTGGTTTAAAAAACAACAACTTTTAACTGGTAGTAGTAGTAGTAGTGTGGCGGGGTTATATGTATATATTTTACCTAACAACATGATTTCCAGTTTCTTGCGGTCCACTCTGAACCGCTCCTCTGTCCATTCTGGGTCTGGCAGGGGATGCGGTGCGTTCAGGTCATCTTCGGAGCCTGGAAGAGGCGAGTCGGTGCTGCGTTCGCTGTTCGAGCCCTGGTCCGACTGCTGCTGCTGCTGCTGCTGCAAGTATCCGCTCAAAGTGTCGCACTGCAGGGCAGCCATTGCACAGCTGCACAGCAACGTTTCCAGTGGCCCCTGCGTTTTAAGATCTCAGTGGAGCTATAAGCACAAATGAATTTTTTTTTTTTTAAGGGTATCTATGGTGTGGTTTTAAAATAATAATCACGAAACGACGTCACTTCGCCGTGTTGCTCATTGCAACGGATCGAGACTAGACGTTTTTCTTTTACAAACAAAGTCCTTCTAGTGTAACCCATAGAGTTCGGTCTGAAGCAGAAACCAATCTAGACGGGTCCTCTCTACTACTGGGTGGTGGTTGTGAGCTCCTCAACTTCAGAGGGAGCCTACCAACCAACTTCTCCAGAAAGTTTCACGTGTCATCTTGGGGGGAAAAAATGACGGCTCCTCCCCAACAGAGGCTTTTCTGGGCATATACCTCCCCCTTTGTCTATAAAAGTGATGCACTGACTAAAATGTGTTCCCCGACTAAAAAAGTGTGTCCAATAAACTTGACTTTTCAAATTTAGGTTTAAGAAGCTCGAGTAGCACTACTCCAGCACAGTAGGTACATCTTTACAGGTACCCTGTCGCCTTACAGAGAAACACAAAGCCTACATTACATCGATGGATATATCTAGGCTACAATTTAAATCGAAAGTGATCGCTCTCTATTACCGTCCCATGAGGACGATAATCCCATTTGGTCCTAAAATCTGTGAAAGCATTTCATTGGATCGAGCGAGCGTAATTGCCAATTAGGACATGCATAATCGTGTTGGGTTATTCCCATGTGCATTAAACTAGAGGCAATACAACCCATCACATCATCACAACTTGTAAGCAGACTGGTTTTTAATATGTTGGCCATATAGGGCCCTCAAGATATTCACAAAACAGGGAACAAATGCTATAGTTGCTTGGTTTACTATGAGTGAACTTGGATGACAGTATAACAGCCTAGTATTTTAAATCGACGTCACTGTTCTGAACATTGCTGTGCAGAATACGTGCAAACACAATTTATTCAACGTCCGGTATGCATATTTGAATACAATTTCACTGAAAGAAACAACGCCCAAAGTAAAATAACTATACAATATAAGCTGTCATTACCTAACGCCATGGACCTGGTATTCTCATGCGAGATTATTGTTTGTGCAGAATCCACTGAAGTCAACTGTCGGAGCGGTTTTAGTTATAGGCCTACAAAGTGAAAATAAAGAGGTGTAGGCCTTCCTATTACTTCGGCTTATGTAAAAGGGTTTTAAATAACATTCTTATATAGCCTATATTCACTCATAAGAGCATAGTAGATGCCTCACAAGGTGCAACATTATATTTGATTTTACATAGTGTAAAAATCGTATATAACGTTACCATCCTTTGTACAACTACAACATCGAGTAAGGAGTCCTCAGTTCACACGCAATAGGCCTACACCTAAAAGACAACGGAGCATTCATTGGTAGATAACCAGTAAACGTAATCTTAAAATAAAAAAAATCGAAATACACTACAAAACACAACTTATGAGTCGTGTCTATACAGAAAAATAATATTTGAACTGCTGTGGTAATATATTGAAAATGGTATACACTACCATCTAGTGGCCAATTGAACATGCTACAAGTAGACTGCAAGTAATAAAGTCCAAGACGTACAAGGCACTATTAAGAAATTAGTAAAACAGAGATTAGAAATAGACATTGTCCTAAAAAATTAACAGGGGTGAGGCATTTGTATATAACTTGTTATTAACGTACTGTTTCGGTTTTTCCGTTCAATCATAGTTTATAGAAATAAAAACATGTACATGTGTGAAAAGCAAATACACTTAATTTGAATAACAGCGTTTCACTTAATTTGACCCTAGCACAAGAAAATAGAAATCAAGTAATGCACATTGGGCTTTAGTTTTTAATGCAAAATAATAAAAATAGATTTTGTATAGTTTGACACCATACATTATAAGTCTCTGAAAATAAAAACACACATATTTTTTTTGCAGTTTCATTAATAATAAAGCATTACTATAATCATAATTATAATAATACCAAACAAAAAAATTTCAAATAAAATTCAAGAATAAAACCAGTTATTTCCAGAAAGAGAAAGTGCTTCTAATGAAAACCCCCTTTTTTTACAACCAGTGTGGATATTTTGGACATCCATTTTGGAATTAGTCCAGCAAGATATGTGTCAGAATTCTTTCCATTGTTGCTAAACCCTCACAGTGGTTTACACTGCATACTTTTGAGTCCATTCCCTGGCTAATTTGTTGTACCTGGAGAGGAAAGAGAATCATGATTGGTGATTTAATCTACTATATTACGATTGTAATATACAACCTCTCTAGTACATTGCATACACTTGCAACAATAATGAAGAAAAAATGTCAACATGCTATGGAATGGTATTAGTTTGCTTTATGTTTCTCATGCCATCATTAAGAGTAATTCCGGCATATGTTGTTGAAGACCACACATGTATGACTTGGGGATGGGGGGGGGGGGGGAAATTACATAATTAAGGAATGACTAGATTGCACAATCCTACATGTTCATACTCACTTCGGTTTGTCCGATTTGTAGATGTGTGCAATGTCTGGCACCAGAGGGTCGTCCGGATTGGGGTCGCAGAGCAAAGAGCATATGGACAATAAAACTAGAAAAAATAAATTTAAGGGAAAGAAGAAAAAAAACAATAAGAACTGTGACAGTCATGAAGACTGGGATGGACAGTTTGAGTCGTTTTATTTATCGTATATTTACACATATTATATATACCAATTAAATGATTGGTGTTGCATCTTGATATTGGGGAAATGTGCTTTGATTTAGTGACCCGGTTAGTTAGTCAGTCCCGTTATCAATGTGTATCATTTTGATGGCTCCTCATAACCAACACCAAAAACCAAGTTTGTTACCTTTTGATACGGTTAGTGCAGGGGACCACTGAGACCTTAAGATGTCCAGACATATGCTACCATTGCTGTTGATGTTCGGGTGGTAGATCTTTGTGGTGAAGGCAATCTGAGGAGAGAATTAAGTCATCCAAAACATGATGCTAGGAGATTATGTTGTTCAGCCATTCGCTATGACATGCAAAACGGATCCGACCCGGGATTGAAACAAGCCTCACCTTTGGTGGTTTGAAGGGATAGTCCGTGGGGAAATGGATAGTAAGGAAGAACACCCCTCCTTGATACGGGCTGTCGGCCTGTAAGATATACAAGTCTTAAGTTTAACAGGATATCCACGCAGGTTGCCCCCACTGAGATTTCAATATTTGATTTGTCTTTTGCAAACCAATGCAGATATATACTTTCGAATTAAAGTCAATAACATATGAAACACGGTCACTGGAAATGATTGCGTTTGAAAGTGTGTGTGTAAAAGACTCCTCCCCTGCCTTTACAGGATGGGGGGCTTTGAGTTGGCATAAAACACTATTGTCTAAAAGCTCTAGAAGCATAGCCTCACCGGTCCCATGATCGTGGCTTGCCAATGAAACACTGAAATAAAAGGGAAAGCACAAGAAGCAGTGATCAATAATGGTTCTCTGGATTACGTGATTTAAATCCCTTAAAAACGTATCTAAAATGGACAAAGGGTCAGGCTGCAATAATACGGATGAAACTTAAAGAAAAACATTAGGGTTGTTGTTTATCCCTCTTTGTGTCAATGGTAGTGTTAGCACTGGTGTTACGAGGCCAGGGTTGAATGTCGTAGTTGTAGTGCAGTCACTCACAGTCCTCTCCTACCGGCCCTGCAGAGCACTGTGCTGGGGGATCCCTCTGCAGGTCATTTAACTCCTGGATGAATAAAAACAGCAACAAAAAAAACACAAATACTTACATATTTGTGGACCATTTACACTGCATGTTAGCTTACCCGTTGCGCCACCCTTTTCAAGAAGCTCCGCGTAAAGAGAAGAGGAAATGTCTTCAATTGAACACCACCCTCCTAACATTAACAATTCATGAAGCCTTTGTAGCATGTTAAGAGCTATTGCAGTCGATATTAAAACACTAAAAACATTAACCCACAGTCGTCATTAAACGAGTCAAGTCACGGTTGGCTCTGTAGTTTGGTAGCAAGGGCTAACTTAAGTTAACGGATTGAAATGAGGTCGGCCAGACTTCCATAAAAAGGTTGTTAGTACATCTTTATAGGAGGCACATAGAAGCAAGTGTGTGTGTATTATACACGTAATACTAAATGCACAATAACAAAATAAGTGTGTGGTTGTGTGTGTCCCTGGTTTTGTGAGGTTGAGCTTAGGTTTCGTCGCCGAAACGCAAGCTAAAAGCGAGCCGGGCTAACGACGCTTCCTTCGGTCACATCATCAATAAAGGAGCACACACACAACACTTACCTTCTGTATTCTTTTCAACGCCATTTGAGATACCCTCACAGACAGTGGTGTGTGTGAACGTTGGAGCTGTCAGTCGGTCGGTGGTTTCGCCTGCTCGGAGGTCGCGATGTGTTGTGAACGGAGTTTATTATATTTGTTGTAGGGGGAAATAGATAGTCTTTTGTTTCCGTTTTTTGTTCTTCTGCGCTGAAGCGTCGCCCAGTGCATGCTGGGAACTTGTGTTTTTTTCTTTTCTTTTCTTTTTTTTTGTTTGGAAGGCTCAGCATTTAAAGGGGCCACCGAAACACATGGCGGATATACAAACCACCAGATGGCTCTATGGTTCTTGACCAGTTGTTATTAATTAGGCTGTACCATCATTGGAAGCCCAAACCTGGTGTGTGTGTGTGTGTGTGTGTGTGTGTGTGTGTGTGTGTGTGTGTGTGTGTGTGTGTGTGTGTGTGTGTGTGTGTGTCTAAATACATATATATACAACTTTGTAACTTTGAGCACATCTTTGGAGCTGGCTATAACATTTCACTGTACATTATACATGTGACAAATAAACCAAATCTGAATATCTGACTATACCAAACTAAATGAATCAATTGATTTTTGACCAATCATACAGTGTACAGCCGACAGTGTTTAGTTCTACACTGAGTGCCCTTTGTCCTTAATAACGAATGTCTCTGGGAAAGTCTCATGTTAAGATGCATTAACTCAGTGGGCTACAGATCACCCCATGGTTGAACAGGCCTCTGACTGACGTATTGGCATCTGGGATATAGCTTCAGTGTGCATACATGTCCTCCTGCATTCAAGTGACGGGTCCCACGGCTAGTAGCAACACATCATTTCAGTTCAATGGTCTTCAGTTCCCTGATGAAAACCCAGATGAAATGTGCAAAGGACACAAATCATGCATTTCACCTGCCGCCTTTGGGAGGAGAGGGAGGAAACCCTCACTTTAAGAGACCTGTGCACAACATCACCTGAGTCGTTTCCCTTATAAAGTAGGGCGTCTTACCACAAATGTGAAATTCGTTTTGTTGGTCTTATTCTCAAAACTGAACTGTTTTGCATGTTACAACTAAACACAAAAAAAACACAAAAAGACCTCAACAATACTAGGGCATCATCACATAGGTTCCTGGTAATACATGTATATATATATATATATATATATATATATATATATATATATATATATATATTAATCTTGGGTTGACTAAAAGAGGTCAGCCAAACCATTGATCAGTCAAAAAGGTTAATAAAGGTTGTAAGTAACACAACTTAAAAATAAAATAAATGTGTATACAAGATTAAGAAGAAGAGAAGATGAGCGTCCACGCCCCTGTTACGATAACGACCTGTTATCTTGGAAGATTCACACACAAACACACCAAAATCAAGAAACCCCAACAGCCTATCTGAGGCAGCTCATCCGATGCTCGAAGTAAATAAGTAACCCTTGCTTTAGACCTATACGCCACTTTGTGTGTTGATCTAGTGTTTCCACTGACAAACAGACGGTGTTATTAAGTGGTGTATTTGAGTGTTGTGATAATACACGGCCGCCACGACAGTGAAGTCTCCCCGTGGACCACAACGCGTGTGTGTGTGTGTGTGTGTGTGTGTGTGTGTGTGTGTGTGTGTGTGTGTGTGTGTGTGTGTGTGTGTGTGTGTGTGTGTGTGTGTGTGTGTGTGTGTGTGTGTGTGTGTGTGTGTGTGCGTGCGTGCGTTGAAATAATATGCACCACACCAGACGACCATGGATGGGATGCATGGTCGTCTCGTCGACGTCTCATCAATTGGTTGTATAGCTTCTGTACACGCGATTGGTCGCCGATCGATGCTCGTTCACGCCGCAGGTGCCCGCGCCCGCGCCTTTCGCTCAGCATCATTTTGAGAGGAAAGGGAAGAAAAAAAAGCATCGCCTTCGCCAACCCCCCCCCTTAGGTCTACGTCGAATGCCTGCCTGCTTGCCTGCATCCTGCTGCCAATGAATTACCATTGCATTCCTATGTCTGCTAGTGGACACACTGCACGAAAGCCATAGGCTACCGCGGTTCTGCAAGCGACCAGGAGTTCCTTCCACGGGGCTGCGCGGTTTTCTTCAGGTAAACCAAATCTATCGCGGCGGGCAATGCTTCGCTATTAGTGTATTTGCATGCAATTGTGTAGGTGATACAAAAAAACAACAACAACGAGAGAGGGACTAACAACAAGTGCGGTCGTTTTTGCGGGACGTGCACGCGTACGGGCGTTGAAATGACAGCTCCGAGTGTGCATGAAATGTCAGCTCCGATTGTGCACGAAATGTCATGTTTAGAACAGATAGGTGAGATGACTTGGCTGTTCGCAGGGTTGCGAGCTGTTTATTCTGATAGATGTATCGTCGGGGGGGGGGATGGATAGAACGTGGATGTGGGAAGGTGAATGCAGAACGATAAACCACCAGCGTGCTTTCAATATACGTGGCATTACCTGCATCTCGCACGAAGAATGAATCCACGTTCAACCGAATGGTTGCTCCAAGCCTCTCTGACAGACAATACGTGTTAATGTAGGCTATTCCAATGTTAGGTGGATCCTCACCTAACCCGGTTGTATTGTCCACAATAACAACCATTCGAACGAATCTTAGTTCGATGTCCCATATTGACATCAAAGATTGCTGTTAAGATTAGTTATGACTATGTAATAAATGCTCATTAATGACTTAATGATCACGTCACTGTTTTTTTTGTGTATTTCCATCCCCACATACAGATGTTGAATGTAAAATGTAAAATCATATTGTGATAAATTCAATTTTACCTGCTGCTCGAACTCATCTACTGTAGTTCATTTTTTTAACACCTCATTTCGACACCTCCTTTTACACCTAAAATGTGTCCTTGTCAAGACCTTGTCAAAGTGCACAGATGAGACCGCCGGGGCGGGCCGTTGTGTGTTAATATTTCATATGACCCATTGTGTGTGTGGCCTGGAAGACAAAGGGGCCCGTTTCCCAGTTAGCGAAGGTTAGAGAGGTCACGGTGCGGTGGGATACTTGGGGCTATTTGCTAACATCTCTTCTGTCCATACACTAGGAGCACCCACCTGACATTTACTGTGGCCATTCAGCCCTCTGGATCATGGCACAAACCAACAGCGTCGGGCAGGGGACCAATGGGGTCGCGGACGAGTCGCCCAACATGATCGTGTACAGAAAGGTAAGGACATTGATAAGCATTCGAGTGTGTGTATGTGTGTGTGTGTGTGTGTGTGTGTGTGTGTGTGTGTGTGTGTGTGTGTGTGTGAGAGAGAGAGAGAGAGAGAGAGAGAGAGAGAGAGAGAGTTTGCTTCTATGTAAAGATCCTCAGACCTGCTATATCTGGAAGAGCGCAATCAGACACATGTGTACGTGTATGTCTGTATACACATACACGTGTGTATGTCTGTGCACATATCCGAAAGCTATGTTTTCGTGGCCTGTGTGACCATCACGTTGATTGATGTTGTGCAAGAGCGTGCTCCAATGTTGACGTGGTTGTGCAAGTGAATTCCACCGTTTCAATGTAATGTAGCTACAGTTAAGGCATATACACTACAGTATAACCAACTACCCACGCACATGCACACACGCACACTCACACACACACACACACCCGCGCAACCCATTAGACAGGCTAACAGTTGCAGGCATATTTGCCGGTTTACATCAAAAGGCTGTTCGCCTCCGACATATTTTGAGTCTAAAGTCTTAACGGGTTGACAATGATGCGGAGCAAAGAGGAGCCACGGGCCTTTAAACAATGCTCATTATGTGCCTCCAGTGCTGTGCATTCTTCTACCTTTCATGGCCGTCAGACAGAGGGAGAGAAGAGAATCGAGAGGCCGATGTGTGTGTGTGTGTGTGTGTGTGTGAGTGTGTATGTGTGGAATATGAATGTGGCTTCACTGCATCAAACATAAAAGTCAGTGAGGGACCCGCAATTGTTATTTTTCTTCTTCTTCTTCTTCTTCTTCTTCTTCTTCTTCTTCTTCTTCTTCTTCTTCTTCTTCTTCTTCTTCTTCTTCTTCTTCTTCTTCTTCTTCTTCTTCTTCTTCTTCTTCTTCTTCTTTTCTTTTTTTTGGGTGTGTTTACTGGATGTCCCAAATGGAATTTGTTGTAATTGTGTTTCAAGGCCGCCTGCAGGCAGTAAAAAAAACAGACATTTGGGATGTGTGCCGCTCATTATTTTGTGGCTTGGATTTTGGCAGGTGGGTCTTTCTATGGAAAGCGGGTGGAATCTGTAATACAAATCAGCTGAAATGTATTGTCTCTTATATGCTTAATAACAGTTCTTGAATGGCAATAAATAACTTCAAAACTTGACGAAACACACAACAGGTAGAGCTTTTACGGTATTTTTGTTATTATTTTTAGTACATTTCATGAAAGAATTCATGTGCTTGTTTCATTGTCATTGGTGTCACCTATTGCCTTGGTCCATCTATATACCCAGAGGACATACCCAGAGGAAATGGCTGCCATGTGTCAGACCACATGTCTTCAGTCATATCAAAATAGTCGTGTCATAATACATTTTTATGTTTTTTTTGTGTGACTGCACAATGGGTAGCTGTATCCACCCCAAATCAAGTAAACATCAACTGCAATGTATGAGAGCAGCAATGGGGTTGCATCATTTTTATGGGTGACAAAGGGGCTTGTCATTTGGCATCATGGTAACTTGCCAACCCAGACACGCCTATGAAAGGAATTATTTAGCTTGTTTTATTCCGTGGATCCGTCCCCCGGTGCATCGCTGATTCCTTGCGTCTCTCCCGGGGTGGGGGGGGGGGGTTCTTTTTTTGTTCGTCACCCTTCAGTAAACTCTCCACTGTTCTCCACAATTCTCCACTGTTCCATCTGTGACAGCATCTGCACACCAGGAAGAGGTTACGGCTGGCGCGAGATAGTCCCGTCTTTTTTTTTCTTTCTTTTTCCGCCGGAGTGCCGCACAAAGTCGTTAAGCGATAACCCGTCTCGCACGCTTCATTTATTTTTCTCGACGAGATCGGCGGGAAAGGGTTTTGTCACTAGCTTTAGGTGGGTTATAGGAACAAAGGTGCCAATTACACTGTGACATTCAGGGGGGTGGATGGGGGGGGGGGGGTCCTCCAATTTTTTCCATAAATGTGATGCGTGGCAGCTAAGGAACTCGAGACAATTTCAGACAATACAGCACGATGAAAAGGGGTTTTATTATGCCCGCGGTGGAGGTATGGGGGTTCTACCCCAGTTGCAATTTTCATAATGTCACATAATGTTCCTTTCAAGTAGGTCAAAAGCAACAGGCCATGTAAGATTGGAAAATGTATAGAACACAATATTTATTTGAGATACTTCCGAGACATTTTCCCTAAAACATTGTATGTTAAATGTGGGGGCACATTTAAAGAGGAGGGGGGAATCCACCATGCAACATACAGAAATGTAATAATATAATTGAGGCTTAACTAAGCATAAATAATGTTTGTTGTTTGTTTATACAAAATTGACATTTTCTTTTGATATGGGCGCCTGGCACCCATAATATAAATTGAAAAGGATCAATTGAGTGACCACCCCCTGGGTTGTTTGCCCCTCCTAGCGCTTTAGTGACAAATGACAACTGCATTAGGGTTATGTCTGGGGGAAATGTGGATACTACACCATGGAAGTAGTTCAATTTGTAATGTACATGTAATAGAGATTATAGATGATATCTTATATATACTATGATCAGATGATCCCTGATCCAGAGGGCTTAATCGCCACAGTACATGTGTATACATAACATTGCATTGCTGTTGAAAAGTTCAAATGCATTTGGAAGCCAAAGTTTGTTCAAGGGTCTCTTGCCTTTAATCGTGGCATGAAAGGCTTCTGTAGTGAGATGTTAACAGGCAAATAGCCATGGCAAAGAGTTTGACCCATATTTCCCCCCCCACTTTGCAGCCTTTACTCTTCGTAGGCCATACAGTCAATCCATTCATGATTAAAGGTCAAAGTAAATACGAACATAGTGCAGGAACAACCAAAAAAAGGTTGTTGTCGATTCATTGAGTGGCTAATGGGCCACCGACCTCACAATTTCGGGATTTTCAGCACCTAATCTAGAGCTTCTTCCCCCCTTCTTGCTTATTGACCACACGGATGCCTCGGCCGGGCTCTTATGGATTGACCCAGATTCACTCCAGAAGGAAAGTGCATGGCACATTTACTGAGGGGGGGGGGGGGGGCGAGTTTCCCCCTCAAGTGGATTTAACTGAAATTGGAAAGTGCTATGAAGCCTGTAGGACACTGGCCAGTGCCGACAACTGGCCCAGATGCCTTTCAGATGGAGATGACTTGGCAGAGACGCGTCCAACTCATATTGTGTGGGGCCACGCTCTCAGACGAGGCCATGAATTCAGGAACCAGGAAATACGCAGGGGGTTCATCAGCTGTATATAAAAGCGTCGCCCAAATAGGGAATTTCAAAAGGATACATACCCGACCGTAGAAAAGGGTGGATTTATTTGATTCAGTATGTGGTACCACTATGCAGGCGTTCATTATATGTATATTGCATAGGTTTCGGGGCTTTTAGCAAGCGAGGTACACAGTGCATGACACTTTAATAGTACTTCCGTAGGGAAGATGGTTCAACGAAGATTCCCTCTCCCTTCCCAGTGTGTCTCGGAATCTGTCATTTGTGTCTAATGAAATCAGATGGAGGGTCGAGGTGTTGACCTGATTGCTGTGGAGATGCATGCCGAGATGCGTGTTCCCAATTAAAAGGAGCATAACGACCCGAGCACATGGATTATGATGTTAACAGCGGCTGAAACGATCATCATGAGGGTATACGGTGCACCTCGTTGTCTATACAGAGATGCATACACACATGCAGACACCGTTCTCTCAGACACACACACACACACACACACACACACACACACACACACACACACACCACACACACACACACACACACACACACACACACACACACACACACACACACACACACACACACACACACACACACACACACACCACAAGCACGCACACACACACGCTTTCGACCATCGAGAGTCTTCCCAATGTCATACATTTTGACAAGCCTGTATCATCACCTCTGTTAACATGTGTGTCTTGTGTGTCTGTGTGTGTGTGCGTGCGGGTGTGCGGTGCGTGCGCACATGTGTGCTGTATGTAGGGCGAATGTTGCAAAGAGAGTATTGAATTTTTCATGCCGTCCAAACAGCCCTGGTTAAGCTCATAGCTACTCAGCATGAAGAGAGAACATCTTCCCTCTCCACTAGCCGGGACACACATTATGTGTGTACCAGTCATCATGCACATGCGTGTGTGTGTGTGTGTGTGTGAGAGAGAGAGAGAGAGAGAGAGAGAGAGAGAGAGAGAGAGAGAGAGAGAGAGAGAGAGAGAGAGAGAGAGAGAGAGAGAGAGAGAGAGAGAGAGAGAGAGAGAGAGGATACGAGAAAGGGAGTGTGAACCAGAATGAGAGACAGAAACAAAGCTTGTGTTTATGTGTGTGTGTGTGTTTTACCACTGAGGAGTTAAACCAATTGTTTTTTCTCAGAACCCAGTAGCCCAGAACCCAGTAGCCCAGAACCCTCAGGTGTACTCATTTGCACCACATAACTTGTTTGATTGTTGCTCTACTTCCACATTTTTTGACACCATTCACTCACTGTTGCCTACTGTTCACTGATTGCTTGAGAATCCCTCTCACCTCCTGCAAAGGTGACAATTCCCAACATCTTGGAACACCTTGAATATATATATATATATATATATATATATATAAATCTACACCTCTCTCTCTCTCTCTCTCTCTCTCTCTCTCTCTCTCTCTCTCTCTCTCTCTCTATCTATCTCTCTCTCTATGCTATATATATATATATATATATATATATATATATATATATATATATATATATATATATATACATATATATATACACCATTGATACCATTTTAGATGGTATTGTTCAGACAATGCCATAACTACACATGTGTTTCTAGAAGGTATATGCTTCTGTGATGTTTAGTTTTCTTCTCTGTGGTATTCTCTCTATCGAGCGATTGGTAAACTAGCTTTGTCTTATTAACAATCAGAGGCCCCAAGGATCATTTGTCATGAGGTATTTATGTGATAAACTGTGGTTGGTTTCTGCACTGCTGCAGGATAACTTACCATCTTGCGATTGGGAAAGTAGCTTCATCTTTTTTTGCGCCCAGCAGCCATGTTGGCTGACTCAATATGTGTGTTTTGTGTTCAGATGTTTCGCCGGTTGTCCACGGATGAGTACGTGCCAAATGTGTAACACTATTACCATTTTTACATCAATAATGGAATGGCGGTTTTGCATTCAGGCGTGTACATGAATGCCAATACAGTGTGCTTCTGTGATCACTGCAGCCGGGAGGGGGGGGGGGGGGGGGGGCTATGTTGGTGACACACGGGGGGGCAAGATTTGTTTCTCCTGTTGACCTTGTGGGCAGGTCAGCCCATACTGTGTGTACATACTAATGCTTTTAGGTAATAGGGCCTGCTTCATGGTTTAGTCGTGAAGGTTTTTTCCGGTTGACTACATGTAGCCAATGCAATACGATATTGTCCACACAAGGTGGACGATTTCATTTTTCTTCTCTTTGGTATATACTGTACATAAACACATAAGCACATTACACACGAGAGACATTAAAATACAAGTCTTACATATATATATATATTGTTTTACATATTTATATATATATATATATATATATATATATATATATATATACTGTATATATAAATATATATTATTTTTTACATAATTAAATTTAAAATAGAATATAATGTTTACATAATATAATGTGTAGTATATACATTCTATAATAATAAATAGTATAATGCATTGATGTGTGTAATATATGTGTGTGTGTGTGTGTGTGTGTGTGTGTGTGTATATCTTATGTTACCAGAGAGGTATGGATATTGCTCTGTAAAAAAAACCCTGGAGCGCTTTTGCTCTTCACCACTAATGAAAACACGGAGATAAGGGTAAACCTGTTATATGGTGCATGCTATTGATCTCTTGATTGATTAAGTGGCGGCTGTCATTTTCCAGGCAGACGCATTATAGCATCGGT
>CM051018.1:797332-814832 GCA_027704905.1 Muraenolepis orangiensis
TTGAGCAGCGTGTGTGTGTGTGTGTGTGTGTGTGTGTGTGTGTGTGTGTATATTGATCTTGGAATGAGCCTTATTATGCACCGCCACACATTTAGAATACATATTGGACCGTCCTTTATTATGAATCCGGATGGGCAACGACAGTTGAGAAATCTCAACTGCCGCACCACCTCTTCACCCCTCTCTTCCCGCTCAAAGTACTGCATATTCAGCTTTGTTCTGTTTTTCCCGGTGTGTCCCTAACCTTTATCTTCCCTCAATTCAACACACACACACACACACACACACAAAAGCCTTTGAAGTTCGCCGAGCACATGAACACACACACACACACACACATTTCCCGGTCCAAGTCCCGGTCTTGGCAGCAAAAATTGCCGGCGGCCGGTCTTTTTACATTTTTGGTGTATGCATTTTGGTATATTTTTCATTCTCGCATAACTTACCAAACACCTTAACGGGGTTAACCCTGTCTATGGTCAAACAGTCACGGCGGCCATTAATGTAGAGCCGGTTCCTGTGGATGGGGAGTAGGATGACGAGTATCCATCTGAGTGTCCTATAGTGTCGGGCGGACCCTGTAGCATCGCCTGAGGGAGCGCGACACCCACCTGGGGAGAGGCTGCGCCGAGTGTGTCCGTATCCACTGGCAACCGTCTGGAAGGCCATCCGAGGGGAACGTAGACGGTGTGTGTGTGTGTGTGTGTGTGTGTGTGTGTGTGTGTGTGTGTGTGTGTGTGTGTTTGCGGTGTGTTTGTGCGTGTCTGTCTGTCTGTCTGAATGTGTCTGTCTGTGTCTGTCTGTGCGTGTGTGTCATGACATCCATCTGTCCAGCGTCAAGTGTCAAGTGCAGACGCCGTTTCCCGCCGTGTCGACGGGACACATTAAGAAGGCACCATTAGTGGGTTGTTTTTCAATTGTTTGTCATGTTTTGTTGTTGTTGTTGTTGTTTTTTGCAGTGACAACATCCGTATTAAAACCAGAGTGATCTGGTAGCTCATACCCTGGGTGCCACGCCCACGGGAGCGACTGCATCCGGCCGGTTTGAGTTGGCTCGAATTTTGTTGTCGAAAAAAATAAAAGAAAAAAACATCAACATTTCAGCATAAAATAAGTGAAAAGAAATGCTGAAAAGCACAATTTGGAATAACGTCCCGCGGCTGCTGTCCCGGTTCGATTGGGAGCGTCAACACAGCTTAACTGTCAAGACGGAATAACAAAGCAAAAAGAAAAAGGAAAACTATCCAGCCGCCATCTGCTGGAAAAGAACAACAGGAGGCATCCTGTTGGCATCCTCATCCGATTGGTCGCCAGCGGCTCCGATGTTCAGATGGTGGCTGTGCGTCACACTCTCCGTGGCTTCCCTCCCCTTTCGCTAATACAAATGGGAGTCATTTCCTGCACCCCCTGAGGGGTGGTGTTCTCACCTGGTCATTGGCTCACCACGCCACACACACACACACACACACACGCATGACCCTGCCCCCTGCTGAGAGACAGGAGGCAAGCCCCTCTCCTCCCTCCGTCACCAAGTCACCAGGAGCAATAAAGCTGTGCCTGACAGCCAGAGCGTAATCATAGGTTGATGGAGACGGACGATAAAGGATTCCTATAGAGAGAAGAAGAAAAAGAAGAAGAAGAAGAAGAAGAAGAAGAAGAAGAAGAAGAAGAAGAAGAAGAAGAAGAAGAAGAAGAAGAAGAAGATGATGAGGCATGTTGTTTATCACGTTTAAGTGCAATTGAACAAGTATAAACATATATCAGGTGTATCCTGATTTATGAAAGGAGGCCGGGGGGGTATTGCAGGGGGGGGGGGGGGATATCTTGATCATAAATTATTCTATATTGCCCAGTACTAGAAGGACAACTCACTGAGAATAGGTGAGACAGAGAGAGAGAGAGAGAGAGAGATGTTCATTTTAAATCTATGGTTTGATAAATCGTTACGCTTGTGTAAGTAAGGGAAAAATATGAAACACACAACAGTTAACATAAAAGGTAAATGCTAAATAGCATCTTCAGTCCCTTTTCCGGCTCGGATGTGTTAGATTGTGCCGAGCCAGTTACAAAAACAAAGTCCCATCCAGACACCATTCGCAGTCTTACAGGCCCGCCCCTCTCTCTCTCTCTCTCCCCTCCTCTCTCTCTCGTAAACACCTCCTCCCTCCCCCTTGTGTCTCACCACCGTGCTCCCAAACACACACACAGGAAATACAGAAAACACATTGTCTCGTCTTCTATTCATCTCACGCCTTTAGCCGAGGCAGTGAGTGTCCTCGGTGCCTTTCTACGTCTCTCTCTCCTCTTCCTCCACCTTCCTTGGCTCCGTCCATCTTGATCTCACTACCTTTCCCCCCACTTTGTCGTTCTGTCTATCTGTCTGTGTGTGTGTGTGTCTCTCTCTCTCTCTCTCTTTCTGCTTACACATCCTCACAACACAATCCTCACATCCTCACAACCCTCGCTGTCTCTTTTTCTCACCGCTTGTGTCGTCTCTGCCGCTCTCTCTCCCCCCTCTCTCTCCTCCCCCTCCCCGCTTGTTCCCCGTCTCTCTCTCCCCGTCCCTCCTTCCTTCTTCCTCCGTGCCTTTATGAATGACCAATGACCAACTGGTACAGATGCCCGTGTGATAGTGGTCCCCGGGCCGGGTTGCTGTAGCAACAGCAATACACAGTATTGCTTGAGATTCATGGGAAAGCGCATCGCTGCCATATCCAGCAGGTGCGAGGAGGAGTCATATATCTGTTACTGTATAATATATTCCCTGATAATTTGTATGCATATAGTGGAATGATATTATATCAGCTGTTATTGATTTAAAATGACACTAGACTGAATGATAAGCATAAGTGGCATTAAAGAAGTATTTTCCTGCTGGAAAGTAGGGCTTTTCAAAACATTAGGCTGTCTATGCAGTATGAATGTGCAAAACAAAATATAAACTGGTGCTACATGACCAGAGAACTACAGTTGGAATAACAGCCATAGATAACTGGTGCTACATGACCAGAGAACAACAGGTGGAACAACAGCCCTAGAGAGCTGGTGCTACATGACCAGAGAACAACAGGTGGAACAACAGCCCTAGAGAACTGGTGCTACATGACCAGGGAACAACAGGTGGAACAACAGCCCTAGAGAACTGGTGCTACATGACCAGAGAACAACAGCCCTAGAGAACTGGTGCTACATGACCAGAGAACAACAGTCCTAGAGAACTGGTGCTACATGACCAGAGAACAACAGCCCTAGAGAACTGGTGCTACATGACCAGAGAACAACAGTCCTAGAGAACTGGTGCTACATGACCAGAGAACAACAGCCCTAGAGAACTGGTGCTACATGACCAGAGAACAACAGTTGGAACAAGAACAGCCCTAGAGAACTGGTGCTACATGACCAGAGAACAACAGTGAAGTGTTCCTTTAATAGAACATCGGCAAACATTACAAAATAATTCATAGTAACGCAATCCCTAAAAGCTTTGGTCTATTAGATGCATACACGTCAAACCCAGTAGGTATTTCTGGTTTCTCGATTGATTGTTGTTGCTTTTTTCATCCCCATTCATTTAATGCCCTAATGTGCTAATAATGTGCTGCTGAAGTGAATACCAAGCACACACGAGGAGCCCGCATTTTCAAATCCACCGATGTTTGACACACATTAAGCTGACACACTATCCGCAAGAAGGGTGCCGGTAATGCTACCCTCGGTAGCATCACCTAGTATAACATTACGATTAGATAACAACATCTTCCAATTTAGTTTGCTCAAACTATTTGATAGAAAGTGATCCAGTGTGTGTGTGTGTGTGTGTGTGTGTGTGTGTGTGTGTGTGTGTGTGTGTGTGTGTGTGTGGGGGTGTGTGTGTGTGGGGGTGTGTGTGTGTGCGTAATACTTCCCATTCTCTCATAATACCATCGTTTACTTTAATGGAGGTGCGCTTAGGAATGACTCGCTCGCATCAGCAAATCTGTGCATTGACTGCCAGTAAATTGGAAACTAATCACGGATATTGTAGAGTGGCCACATCAGAACGTAAACGCATGCATGGGCATGGGGAGGTTTTAACACTAAGCGATGCATTGCATGCTCATAGTTCCAGCTAAATGTTTATGTGCAAGGATGTGAATTTAAGTGGATGAATGGAAACATATACACATATATATATATATATATATATATATATATATATGCAAGGAAGTGAATTTAAGTGGATGAATGGAAACAAATATATATATATATATATATTGTTTAATTGAATCAGAATGTAAACATAATGACAACACATTGCAAATAAGGAGGATAGGATGCTTGGCCCGTTTTGTGGCCACAAGGCATTTTGTTTTTCCCACCATGGGAATTGGTTAGAGAACATTGTGTTTTTTTGGACAGTGTCCACATGCAAATGAAGCCAGTCTGTCTGGAGAGGGTCCTCTATTCATTGGTGTGGACATAAGACGTTTCACAGGGCTTTTTTTGTTGATACACAGCGAAAAACGATGGGATGTAACCTACGAGGAAACCCTAACTTAATAACACACAAAATGTGTGTGTGACGTTATACTTCTGGTTCTGCCTACGCTGCGGTGGTGCAGATATTCAGCGCGTCACAGCAGCTCGTTTGACTCTTTAACTCTTTTTTCCCCCCCGATTGTACAAACCCTCCGTGTTTGGTTTCGCGTTCCGTGCGATTGGGCCAGAGATTAGCTTGTCACGTGTAGTTTTCAGCTTTCGTCGCCAAACGAGGACACTCCACTGCCCAGCAGAGATTAACAGCAAAATGCACACACACACACACACACACACACACACAGACACACACACAGTGTGACACAACAGTGTCACACTCATGCACACACAATAGTGTCACACACATGCACACATCACACAGACATACCAAGAATTCCACACACACACACACACACACACACACACACACACACACACACACACACACACACACACACACACACACACACACAATGTGTTGCTGCGCGGTGTGTGGATGTTGCAGATTAGTTGGATACATAATTTATGCAATGCATTATTAATTTATTTATTTAGGTCTCTTGTTCGGCTTGACTGTTCTTTATGATGCGGCCTCTGGCTCTCTCTGGAACGCTAAAGGATCGGAAGGGTGTGTGCGCGTGTGTGTGCGCGTGTGTGTGCGCGTGTGTCTTTGTTGCTCATGGGAATACTGGCAAACGGCATACGCTTGACCTGCATATGCTTGACAATTGCTGTATGAATTGTCACGCATTTGGCAGTGGTGTGTGTGTGTGTGTTTGTGTCTATCAGAATTCTTGGTATGTCTGTGTTATGTGTGCATGTGTGTGACACTATTGTGTCACACACATTATTCACACACACTATTCACCATCTGTGAATGTGTGTGTGTGTGTGTGCGTGCGTGCCTGTACGTGCTCAAATAACCTTCGGTATTCACCGTGCAGAATTAAAATAAAGTCTCTGAAATGGTTTTGCTCTCGTCCCCAGATGATGTCATTGTCCACACACACACACACAAACACACACGTCTGTTACAGTGTAATATGCGGAAAATAACTATCCACCGAGAAGAAGCAGCACAGGAGACGGAGATGGAGGAAGATGAAGTAGAAACTGTGAAAAGGGGGGGGGGGGGGGGGAATAGAGGGGAATGGGGGTGTGAACAGAGTTTTGGGGTTTAATTTCCTTCCTAGCTCAAGACAGCTAGACCGCAGGTTGACATGATATGTGTTATGATAGGAACATCAACCTAACGTGTCCATGCAACAAAAACAGAACTCGGGTTTCAAGAGATCGTGAAACCTGAGTTCCGTCAGAGAAGCAGATTTGTTGTGATAATTAGGGGCGAGGGGAGGGGGGGGATTGTGGTACAAACTGCAAGTTTCCTTTCAGTTTGTTTCCTCAAAGTCACAGTGTTTTCCGAGGGTTGCGTTTAGAAAACAGAAACTCTCACTCTAAATGATAGCAGTGTGGCTTATACAACCAACAAATTGTATTATTCTGAAAAAATGTTATGACAGAAATTGTTCCATTTATATGAGAGAACCACACACACACACACACACACACACACACACACACACACACAATACTTCAAGCGGTGAAATATTGCCTTAACATGATTTTGTAGTAAAAAAGCAGTTACGGGAAAGGTCACCCACTCACTATACCTGGTACTTTTGAATTGACTGCTTTTGAATTCCATCAATTTGTTATCATGTGACGAAAAGTAGACCACAGGCAGTGATGAGTGATATTACTCACACTGTGAAATAAGCAACTATTTCTTCCATGGAATAGTTGCTGGTGAAATTATAGTTCTGAAACTAACGGTGGTTATGTTGGGGAGTCGGCTAGAGCTTCAGGTTGCATTCAAATTGTTAAGATATGACTTGACTGTTGAAGCTCATATCTTCGCAGTCTCCGTCACATATCGATAATTCCCATCAATGCAATCACACGCCACTTTTGCTGGAATCCAGTTAACTGCGGTTTGCACACTGACATACATACCTACTCATACAATGCTAAAAATGAAAGAAAATGAGCCCATTGAACCAAATAATTTTTGGTTCCAGTTCTTTCAGAACAAAAAGCATCCAATGGTTCTCAAAGTGGGCGGCAGTAGCGCAGGAGGTAGAGCGGGTCGTCTGACAACGGGAAGGTTGCTGGTTCGATTCCCCCCCCCCCCCCCCGGCTCATCCTCCTCCTTGCCAAGGGTCGAGGTGTCCCCTGAGCAAAGACACCCCTAACCCTAACTGCTTCCGACGTGCTGGCCGGTCGTCGGTGGCCTTTGCATGGCTGACTCCATCGTCGGTGTGTGAATGGCTGAGTGTGAGGCTTGACTTGTAAAGCGCTTTGAGTGGCCGCACTGCTTAGAAAAGCGCTATGTACAGTAAGTGCAGTCCATTTAAATGCAGTCCATTCGCTATAGATCAACTATGGGGCACACTTGGACACACAAACACAGGTTCTAAATTCAGGAGTTAGCTGCACATCATAATCAAAGTCAAACAGCACAAATCATACCCGTTGTGCCTTTTTTAAATCCGATGGAACATGATGGAACATTTGGTATATTCAAATTCCCACGGTTTCAATGTACTTTAACGCGGCGTGATATTAAAAGAAACAAATTGAATGAATGAACTCATCAACGTATATAGTGTGAAACGTGGGGATTCCACATTTCCCCCAAATATTTGAAGGAGAACCTAACCTAACGTGTTCTTCTTCCCTGTGGGGGCTGCGGGCTCCCCTGTAAGCGGGCCCTTCAATTCGTTTCAATAAGCAGAACACGGAACACGCTTAGTCAGCATGCGATCGGTACTCGAGTGTTCAACCTTATTACTCTGACAATCATTTTTAAAATATGTTTTCTCGTGTTGATCTTTTTGTTTAATTTCTCATTTACTAAATTGGTTTGCCAATGTAAAGTATGGAACGATGGCTCAGTTGTAAATAAACGTACAATAATTAGATGACAGCTTTTTAATAAAGTGTCCTGCAGCATTGTATGTGTTTTGACATGAAATACCTTTGATGGATTGTCTCATTAGTTGTTATCTTCACCTTCCCGCATTGCTTTGTTTGATGAATGGTTGTTAAAAGACCTAGCAGGTGTATTAGATCAGCCTGATTATTTGAGGGTGGGTCTTAAGCTTAAGAGTGATTGTGATTGGCTAGATATGGTTTACCAAAAATATAAGCATCGTAAAAGGTAAACAAAAGGTAGATAAACAAAGAATATATTTGAACGAAGAATATATTAGCCCAAATAATAATAGTTCATCATTTTTTCCCATTTTAACATCACTGAGTAAAGATTCACATCATTACATTAATTCGGTATAAAACATTCCATTATTTAGTGTTTTATTTACACCAGGGTGTAAAAAGAGCACTATCCTGATCTAAAACTAGTGCTGATTTACAAAAGCAAAGCCATTAAATATTCCTTTGTAGGAAATTGTCCTTCAGAGGGACCGAGTGCTCTCTACGTGTCCTTGAAGTATACTTCAAAACATCCTACACCACTGTGCAAGTGTGTATGTGTGTGTGTGTGTGTGTACGTGCGTATGTGTGTGCGTGTGTTGTTATTGTTGTTGGTGGTGGTGATGTTGTGCATGTATCACTGTTGTGTTTGTACCATGATCCGCTATGGCTGCATGATTCACACACACACACACACACACACACACACACACACACACACACACACACACACACACACACACACACACACACACACACACACACACACACACACACACACACACACACTACACACACTTACACACAGAGAGAGACCACACAGCCCAGCTCAACTCCTATCTGTTGCAGAGACAGGTTTTCTCACTGCCGCGATGCATCTACGCTTTGAATCAGGACGACTCACACTGTTGGCACCTCACAGGGCTGTGCTGTGTGGGTGAGAGAGTGAGAGAGTGAGAGAGTGGTGAGGAGAAAACAAGTGGAAGGGAGCAACCTTAACCTATCCATCGTCAGTGGTCCCGCGCCTGTGGGCGGGTCTTCTCTCGCCTTACAGTGCTGCTCGAAAGTATGTGAACCCCTTGAACAGTTAAGAGTTTTCTGTTGTTTTACCATGATTTTCCTATTTTATCATCACAAGTTTTACATATATGAAATGTCAGGTTTATGTTTAACAGTTCCATGTACTTTTTTAGAGGGAATTGTGTGAGTAGCCAAAAAAATACATGAAACATGGAATTAGTGGATGTGCAAAAGTAAGTGAACCCCCAGCTGTATTGGTAAAGTCAAGGAGGCAACAGATTCAGGTGAAACACTTTTGGGTGCTTAATTAGTCAATTAAGCAAACCAATCAAATGAGACATCATTAGGAAAAGGGTTGGACAACACAGATTAAAAGAGAGAAAAACAACCAAACGACTGCAGTGCCAGGGTGTACCCATACGAATCAACCATGCCAAGAGGAAAGGAGATACCCGAGGAAATCAAGAAAATGGTACTGACAGCCCATCAGTCTAGAGAAGGCTACAAGACAATCTCCAAACGATTCCAGCTCCATCCATCCACGGTGAGGCAAATCATTTACAAATGGAGGGCGTCCAAGATGACCGCATCTTTGCCTAGAAGTGGATGCCCATTAAAACTAACATCAAGAAGCACCCGTAGAATAATAAATCAGGTAAAGGACAACCCACACATCACCTCTAAAGAGTTGCAGAGCTCTCTGGCAGCGTCAGGTGTAAATGTACATGCGTCTACAATTAGACGAAAATTGAACCAACACGACATTCATGGGAGGGTTGCTAGAAGGAAGCCTCTGCTCTCCAAAAAGAACAAAGCTGCCCGTTTAAACTTTGCCAGAGAGAACTTGGACAAACCAGAGGCCTTCTGGAAGTCCATTCTCTGGACAGATGAGTCCAAAATAGAATTATTTGGTCATAATCGTAAGCGCTTTGTTTGGAGAAAAACCAACACAGCACATGAAGAAAAGAACCTCATCCCAACAGTGAAGCATGGTGGTGGAAATGTTAAGGTATGGGGCTGCTTCTCTGCTTCTGGACCTGGACAACTCCATATCATCCAGGGAAACATGAATTCTGAAGTGTATCAGCAAATTCTTGATAAGAATCTCCAGCCATCAGTCAGGAAGTTGAAACTGGGCCGTAAATGGGTTTTTCAACAAGACAACGACCCAAAACATACCAGCAAATCTACCAAGGAATGGTTCAGAAAAAAGAGGATTCGTACTCTGGATTGGCCAAGTCAAAGTCCGGACCTCAATCCAATTGAAATGTTGTGGCTAGACCTGAAGCGGGGGGTACATGCCAGATGTCCCTCCAACCTTTCTCAACTGGCTGAGTTCTGCAAGGAAGAGTGGGCAAAAATCCCCCACAGCAGATGCGAGAGACTGGTCAGTGGCTATAGAAAACGTTTGATTGCAGTAATGGCTGCAAAAGGAGGTGCCACACGCTATTAACCAAAAGGGTTCACATACTTTTGCACAAGTCATATTTTCAGTTTTTGTGGGGAGAAACCACTTTTTTTGAATAAATAATGAAAATACATCATTTTTCTTTGTTTGTGCCCATTATTTGGAAAGTCCTGCTTTACAAATTGGTGTTTGGATATACATTTAATAAGGTTATTTTACATTTTTGTACAATTACAATGACCATGTCTAGGGGGTTCACATACTTTCGAGCAGCACTGTATGTGCTGGTCCTCGGGAAGGGGGGAGGGAGCCTGGAGGGGTGTGGGGTGTATCCGCCTGTCTGTCAAAGTTGCTCAGGGTGGGATGGGAAGGAATCGGAAAAGCAGCCCTGCACTGAAATGAAATAGATTGAGATATTGACTCTCCCGTCGCGGTTGAGTTACTCATACCTTTCCTATTCGTCTGATGTCATCTGTCCAACTCTTGAGGTTTGACTGTATAATTTATGAACGCAGAGCAGAAAGAGCTGTCAAGGACTGCTGTACAGAGTCATGCCCCTTTTCGAGAATGTCCACACACCTCCCCTCTCCTCTCCTCTCCTCTCCTCTCCTCTCCTCTCCTCTCCTCTCCTCTCCTCTCCTCTCCTCTCCTCTCCTCTCCTCTCCTCTCCTCTCCTCTCCTCTCCTCTCCTGTCCCCCGCTCACCCCGCCTCATCTTTCTTCTCTCTGTTGTCCTCGTCTCTCTCCCTCCCTCTCTTCTCCCCCTCCCCCCTCCCCACAGCTCTTTAGCCTCTCCTTCCCTCTTCTCCCCTCCTCTCTGGAGCACTCTTTAGTTGACTAACTCTCCCTCTCCTCTCATCTCCTCACCTCTCTCTCCTCGCCTCTTTCACCTTTCCGCCTGTCCTCTCTCTCTCTCTCTCTCTCTCTCTCTCCTCTCTCTCTCTCTCTCTCTCTCTCTCTCTCTCTCTCTCTCTCTCTCTCTCTTACTCTCTATTACTCTCTCTCCCTCTCTCTCTCCCCTCACACTGTTTGTATTCATCTCTCCCTGTCTGTAGCTCTCATAGCTGTGCCCATGTTCCGCATCATTCTCAATTAGAATTAGATCAGTTATCGTAATGATTTTGATTCTGCGCTACCGCTGACAATAATTTCCATTTCTCTGTGCAACGCTTTGGAAAACAGGCCCACCTTCATCCACTAGCAGTTACAGAGTATTATGACAAGGCCATCAGTGTGTGTGTGTGTGTGTGTGTGTGTGGGTCATCTGTTTAGCGATGTGCTTCTTGAAGTGGAGCAGCGGGTGAATACGAGCCCGGCAACATCCCTAGTGCTCTTCATACATTAACATATCAAAGGTGTTTCTAAGTCAATCCGATGCAGTTTATTAAGTTCCGGTCACTTTTATTTTAGACTCTGTTTGTTCTAAATGAGACTCTCACCGTCTGTGTGTGTGTGTGTGTGTGTGTGTGTGTGTGTGTGTGGTGTGTGTGTGTGTGTGTGTGGTGTGTGTGTGTGTGTGTGTGTGTGTGTGTGTGTGTGTGTGTGTGTGTGTGTGTGTGTGTGTGTGTGTGTGTGTGTGTGTGTGTGTGTGTGTGTGTGTGTGTTAGGACGCCTAGGAGGAAAGTGAGTTTAGGTGAGTCTCAATGAAACCAAATGAGTGTGGAAAAACACCGAACAAGGAACCTTGTTCCCAAGCTTGCGAGTCTTCTTGACCGAGCGAACGGAGGGTATAGCAGCAGCAGTCGGAGAGAATCACGGTCGTCTCCCAGCTGATTCTATACACCACTTGTGGTGTCAGTAAAATAACGGTGATGTCGTTTTTAAGTGGGGCCTAGCCGGGGGGGAACGCCTCATCTCTGAAGCGGCGGGCGCTGAAATACAAATCTGAGTTTCTTCTTTAGCTGGCAAACTTTGAACACAAAACATTATCGTGTAATGCAGAATCCAGACAGAACAACTACACTCAGCGGAGCGCATGCCTCCGCCACACCAAAAAACTCCCCTGGATTCGGATTTGGATCCGGATCTGGGGCAAAATCAAATCTGTTCCTGACCATAAGTCATCGAATTAGCAAGTTTTGTCCGTACAACTTTTTTAGTTATCTTGCCAACAGACAAATAGACACGGGGGGAAACACATAACCTCCAGAGGTAATTATACAATAGAAAGACTATGATTAACAAACCATACAATTACATAGGCCTACTGATGGCTAACTGCCCCTGCTGGCTGGGTATGGTATCACTTCTTAAACTATCACGGCAATGTGCAATGGGTGAGATGTAACATTGTCAAACGCAATCTTATCAAAAATGAATATGTTATTGCTATTATATTTACAACAGAATTGGAGTTTATATGTATTCTATACATTTTATTATCATACTTAAACTTATTGTTCTTATACAGCACCTTTCAATACAGTATATTAGGTTAACTGTTTTCATTGACCCTATGGTCAAATTTTGCCTCATAATTATAAAAATGATAAAGTAATAAAATTATAAAGATTATTATTATATTTATTGTAAAGTGTTTTTCCGAAGTTCTTTTCAGCTTTGAGCTTTACCATATGGATGTGATTAAAATAGTTGTCTTAAAAGAAAACAGTTGATTGTTGTTGAAAATAGGACTTGTAATATTACATTACGGAATACTTATATATACCAAGCTTAAAATAGGCCGACGACATTGGATTCTTCCACTGTAACGGGATCACATTCTGCAATGCAGAAACTGCATCTATACATCACAGAAAGATAGACCCCTGACTGAGAATCACAGGGTTTATATTCTTCATGGAGTCTGCGGTCATAGAAGTTGGACGCGCTTGGGTTAACCATGAACTGCTGAAAGAGATAGATAGATAGTATACATCATAGGAACATTAAGACCTTTTTCAGAAATAAACATGTGTGCTCTATGTTCATCGATTTGCACTGTCTGACACTATTCACAATATTTAGACCCTAAGGTCTTCATGTGTAACATGACTCATTCAAGAGTAAAGACGAGAAAAATTGCTAGACCAGTGGACTGTTTCCAGTGGAAGGTTTCAACCCTCGAGCTGCTGTGAAGCCAGGCAGAGACGACAGAGGATGAACAATAGATCTATATATATAATGCCATACCGTCAATAAGTTAGGTTAGTATTAGAGTTAGTAGCAGAAATACATCTGGAATATAGTCGATATAGTAGATATATACTGTTAACTTAGCTTAGGTTCAACTCTGAGTGAGGCTTTGTTCTGATATCCATGTGATTTCTAACATAGGTCTGTATCTATATTATCAGTACCATATGCCATACTTGAATGTGCTAGGAATATTGAATATAATATATAAACAAAGAATGATGCCACCAACTTGCTAGGCATTTTGGTTTGTTTACATGTTGATCTGCTCTAAAGGTTGCTAACATCGGTCAAAACTCCTGCCTGTTTCCCGTTGTGAATTATTAGACTACTAATTAACTGTTATGAAATGCTAAGCTTAATCATTGTTATTCCAAAACGAACTGTTACCTTATCAATGTCTGCCTTGTGTGTCAACTACTGGAGAAAACCTGTCAAAACATTCGACCAGTCTATTATTTTAATAGCTTACTCTCTCTCTCTCTCTCTTACTCTCTCTCCGTTTAGCGTTCAAACCTTTTGAATCCTCTTTGGGGATGGAACGCGACAGAAATGTGTGCAATCTTTTTTTTGCCATTTCTATCCTGACAGCCGACGGCACAAAAATACACGTCGTACGTGTTTTGTGTGACAATTCCAACTTTCTCTGTACCTCTTCACAATGTCTCCTGCCACCAGGCTACTTCACTACTCTGTACGTAATGGCAGTAGTGTAGTAGGCCTTTGAATTCAAATGGTGGCCTTTGAATTCAAATGGTGTGTTTGGGTGTGTGGTTCCTTTTCTGTGTGTGTGTGTGTGTGTGTGTGTGTGTGTGTGTGTGTGTGTGTGTGTTATTCTTCTTAGTGTGTATGGGTAAACCAGAGGGAGGAGTTTGGGGGGAACTCTTGGCGTGTGTCTGTGAAGGCTAGCGTATCGGGGCCAGGCTCTGCTCCTTGCTCCCTTCTGTCTGTTCTTGGAAACACACATGCTTCTCAACGCCCAGGCTGACCCCCTGGAGACAGAAGCCGGCCCGCCTCTCCGGCCCAGCGAGAGTGTGTATGTGGGTATTTGTGTGTGTGTGCGGGTGCATGTTCTTCTGTGTGTATGTGTATGAGTGTGTGTGTGTGTTTGTGTTTGTGTGTGTGTGTGTGTGTATCTCCATGCATGTGTGTGTGTGTGTGTGTTTGTGTGTGCGGGTGCATGTTCTTCTGTGTGTATGTGTATAAGTGTGTGTGTGCGCGCGTTTGTGTGTCTGTGTGTATATGTATGTATGTGTGTGTATGTATGCCTTTGTGTTTGTGTGTGTGTTGATATGCGCGTGTGTGTGTGTGTCTTTATGCGTGTGTGTGCGTGTGTGTGTGTGTGTGTGTGTGCGTGTGTGAATGCAAGCACGCGTGTGTGATGGTGACAAGTGGGCGTGTACATCACGTCTGTCTGCATGTAGTCACCACTCTACATGTCACTCATCCCGTGCCTCGGTCACACGGGTGTATCTGAAAGCCCATTGTCAGGGAGGGTGGGGGAAATGTGTGTCTTGTTTTTGAAGGGCGAAACATAGAGAGTCATGTGGATTGCTTAACGCAGCCAAGCGGCGTTGTTGTTGTTGTTGTCGGGAGGTATTTTTTGCCAAGAACAGATTTTTTCGCTGTCAAGAGTCTGAAAGAGCATTTGGTTTGGATTGGCGTGGATAATGAGTGATGGCTGTGACACAGCTACAAAAGCCAGAGATCTGTCAGAGGAGAGGCAAGGGGTTCTGACTGGGTTCAGGGCTGGGAGGGTGTAGTCGTCGTTGCACGGTCTCTCTCTCTCTCCTCTGCTCCGCTCTTTTCCCCTGACATGTCTGCAACACGGATGAGTGCCTTTAATATCTCAATTAACTCTCTTCCCCTTCTCATTTACCATGTTTACTAACTTTTTCCTCTTGTCTTTCTCTCCCTCCATCTCTCCCTCTCTGTGTCTCTCTATCCCCCCCCTCTGTCACTCTCACTATATTAACCAGATGGAAGATTTTATAGCCCGAATGCAGGATGACAAAAACGGAATCCCTATCCGCACGGTGAAAAGTTTTCTCTCCAAGATCCCCAGTGTATTTTCAGGTAAGGTACTAATCTCCTTTCCTGTCCGCTTCCCATTTATGTCTCCTAGTGTCCTCTTCTCTCCTCTCCTCCTCCTTTTCTCCCCATTCCTCTTCACTTCCTTTACCCTTATCTCCTCCTCCTACTCTACTCTCCTGTGCTAGGCTCTCGTCTCCTCTTCTAGCCTCTCCTCTCCTCTCCTATCCCCTCTTGTCTCCTCTCCTGGCCTCATCTCTCCTATCCTCTCTCTTCTCCTCCGACTCTCTTCCTCGCCGTCCTATCCCCATTTCCATCTTGAATCTCATAGGCTGTAATCTCTCTCCTCGTCTCTCCCCTCCTCTCCTCCCCTCCTCTCCTCCCCCCCTCTCCTCTTTTGTGAAATCACCAAATAAAACATTGTGTGTTGAAGTGTTTGTGTGGAGTTCACTCTTAACTGCATCTTCCTGGATATCAACAGATTCAAGAGTCAAGGGCCACATATTTCAATTCTGAGCTTGTCCAATGTACTTCAACGTCAAGTCTGTGCTCAGGTCATACAAGTCAAAAGTCTACGCACACACCAGAGAGACGAATGAGCTCACTGCTGCGGCATTGCTCATCCTTTTTCGCAATCCAATCAATGACGATTTGTACATTTAGTTCATTCAAATGAGTTAAACTGTCAATAAGGCTTTGATAGCATGTCCAGTTGGACGACACTCCCTTAGCCCTTAGTGCTTGACAATTGGCAATGCATGAAAGTATTTAAAATGCCATGGAAATTGCATGTGAATCGTGAATGCGGAGAGTAAATAGAAACACGCTTGCGGAAAGAGGGCTAAACCCATCTGACAACTTGTTGTTTTGTGTTGGGTGTTTGAACTAAATTGTTCATGGGGGCCTTTTGAAAATAGGAATACGTCACTAACACTCCCTCCCATCCACAAAGTGGCCGCCGCATTCTGTATGTGACTATATGTGAACACGTCTCCCCATCCGTCCGCAATTTGATGTCCCCTGAGAACCTGAGATATTCACTGACACCACCCAGAGTGGCTCGGGTGGGGGGTCAGTCATGTGTGTGTGTGTGTGTGTCTGTATGTGTGTGTGTGTTTCTATGTGTGTGTGTGTGTATGTCTATGTGTATGTGTGTATGTGTTAGTGTGTATATGTGTGTGTATGTGTATGTGTATATGTGTATGTGTGTGTGTGTATGTGTGTGTGTGTGTATGTGTATGAATATGTGTCTGATTGTGTGTCTGTATATGTGTGTGTATGTACAATATGTGTGTGTGCGTATGTGTGTGTGTGTATATCTGTGTGTGTCTGTATGTGTCTGAGTGTGTATATGTTCGTGTAAGTACAGTATGTGTATGTGTGTGTCCGCCTGTATGTGTGTGTGTGTCCGCCTGTGTGTGTGCGTGTGTGTGTGTGTGTGTGTGTGTGTGTGTATCAGTGGATCTGTACTGACGTCACCATTGATGTGGTGCAAACATAGTTCGTGGAAACCCCCCCCCCCCCCCCCTTCCCACACCCCCCCCACCCTTTGAGAGGATAAACAGAAACATTCCAATGACAGGAACCAGATGATGAAGAAGCGCGTGTTTACATGCATGCCTGTGCCTTTCATTCGTTCGTCTCCTTCCCTCCGTTGGTTTTTTATTTTCTTCTTCTTCTTCCGTTTTTTTTCTTTTTTTGGGGTTTGTTTTGAGTCGTGTTTCTGTGGTCTCGTAGAGACTGAGGCCTCGCCGTTAGGGACGCTATTACAGTGGGTCAAAGCAAAGCAAGACAGACACAACTGCGTGCACCACCGCACATGCACGCACACAGACACACACACGCACACACATACACATACACACACACACACACACACAGCCCAATTAATGAGCATGTCAGAAGTAGATATTGGTCAATTAGGAGAATGGTCTTGTATTCGGGGGGATTACCTTTCACATGTCATTTCTCGGAGCTGTGGCTCCCGTTTGGAAGCGTGGTCATAAGTGAATGTGTGAAAATGGGTTTGTATTAATGATGCTAATCCACGCTTGAGCTAATTTAGTCACGGAATTGCGAGCACCACTCTAGCCTGTTATTTGTAATAAGACACTCTTCCCTCCGTTTCAATTGCACCCACCCTACATTATGTTACACGCGTTTTCACGCGGCTGCTGTTTCCATCTTCTTTTCACACCGTTTCAGTCTAACCCCCTGTCGCCCCCCCAACACACACACACACACACACACACACACACACACACACACACACACACACACACTGTGGCAGCGGTGACAGGCAGCAGTGAGAAGAGTTATTTTTAGTGATAATCGCCTGTCCAGCGTCGATGCTGTCCTCCACCGCGACACACCAACATATATATATAGCGACCAAACC
>CM051018.1:824832-862332 GCA_027704905.1 Muraenolepis orangiensis
CATCTGTGTGTGTGTGTGTGTGTGTGCGCGTGTGTCTGTGTGTTGATGAATCTACAGAGTGGACAAGAAGAGAGACAAAATTGAGAGGAAAATTCTTGACAGTCAGGAGAGAGCATTCTGGGACGTGCACAGACCCGTGGTGAGTAACATCTTCCTCATCGTCACCGTCACCATAGTCATCATCATCATCATCACTGTCCTCCTCATGCGTCTTTATATTTTAGGATACAGTAGATCGATCCCAGGATTGGAAATTCAAATGTATCCCCCCCCCCCCCCCCCACCCACCCACCACCCCCACCCCTGCAAAAAAAAAAGATCATGCATAATTGGAAAATATGTTAAATTTATGCGCACATGTAGCGCACAATCAACATTAATTCAGATTTCACGGTGATGTCGTCAAGCCACTTAGCAGGCTTCGAGAGAGAGAGAGAGAGAGAGAGAGAGAGAGAGAGAGAGAGAGAGAGAGAGAGAGAGAGAGACTGCCTGCCTGCGTTTTTTCTTTCTTTTTTTCGAGAGAGCGAGAGAGAGCCAGAGAGAGCCAGAGAGAGAGAGAGAGAGAGAGAGAGAGAGAGAGAGAGAGAGAGAGAGAGAGAGAGAGAGAGAGAGAGAGAGAGAGAGAGAGAGAGAGCCAGAGAGAGAAAGCCAGAGAGAGAGAGAGAAGGAGAGAGCGTCCGCTTGTGTAATCAGTTACCGCTCGCCCCCGCTTCAAATCCCCTGGAGTGTCACCCTGCTGCTGGGCCTTTTATTTATTTATTTTTTTGGGGGGGGGGGGGGGGGGGGGGGATTTTCAAGTGGCGGTGGTTTGATTGCACGGCGCTACGCCCCAGCGTCTGGAGGAGGGCTCCGGAGTCAGGCACCTCCTCGACGACTTAAGATATTCTTACGGCACGTTTGGGCACACCTTGATTGTGGGGCGATGCCATGTCTCCTGAATCGGCGAGGATGAAACACGCAGCCTGCATGCCGACGACAATGATGAGGAGAGAATTCATTTATTTTTCTTCTTCTTCTTCTTCTTCTGTATTCGTGATGCCGCTGCACTACTGGCACTTGAAATGATTTTAAATCTGTTTGCACAATTCAAAACATGTCAATATCAACCGTCACTTTATAGTTCTCGTCTGTTTATGTTCATTTTTTTAGGGAATGGGGAGTTAGCATTCCGTGGTACTTGCAAATGGGCAATAAAACATCTTGTATCTTGTATCTTCTTCTCCTCGTCTCCCCCCCCCCCCCCCCCCTCAGCCCGGATGTGTGAACACGACAGAGGTTGACATAAAGAAGTCGTCCAGAATGAAAAACCCCCACAAGACTAGAAAGGTATATATTCTGTTCTCCCGCTGTTTTTCGTCTCGGGAACTGAAAGCTCAGTTGCACCTCGTAAAAAAAAACACACCAGATAACTCTCAGCCCTCAGGTCAGACGTCAAGCAGGAAGTCCAAAACCCATGCTTGTCACAAAGGGACATTGTTTTGCTCACCGTCTCTAACCAATGACATTGATTCTGATATGATTATATGACAACACTTATTTTCTTTTTTTTTGTTTTAAATGACGACACCTATTTAATTTGATCTGCTAAATAAAAAAATTCTCTTGTTGTTTATGAATAATAATAATAATAATAATAATAATAACAATAGTAATAATAGTTTAATTTAAATTGCGCTTTTCAAGGTACCCAAGGACACTTATATATATACATATATAGTTTTATATTTATATATCAAATAAATCCATTTGTCGATGTCCACGTCAATACAATAACAGGGATAGTCACGGGGATGAGTCGCCTGTGTATTCTGCACCAATGAGAGGTGATTGATTGATTTCTGTCATTATTATATATATTTTTGTCTTTCAGTCTGTTTACGGGCTCCAGAACGACGTCCGGAGCCACAGCCCGACCCACACGCCGGCCCCTGAGGCCAAGCAGCCCACAGAGGAGGAACTGCAGGAACAGGTAGCTAGCTACCAGCTAACAGCTAGCTAGCTACCTCAGCTCGCGACACACAGGGCAGGGGCCCCTGAAACCCATACTTACAATGTAGACGTAGCTCCGCCCTGACATGGCTTATTATTACATCCATGGGTCTATTATTCATATCTGCCAGTATATATTTTTTTGGCAGACCGCTTAGCAAGTCAATCGCATTTCAAATCACTATTGCTACACCACGGGTCTGTGTTTCTGTGATGTAATGTTCCTGGGTCTGTGATTGGCCACACCTGCATGTCAATCGAGACCAAGTCCCGATCAGTAGGCGGTGCTTGACACACTTAATCAACTCTGTGTCCCAGACCTTCTATTTTGAGGAAGCTGTCTCTGAGAGACAAGCAGCAGGCCAGAGGATCAAGGATGACACATAATAGAATACACACAATTGCCTCATACACTCATGAAAACATATCATTCTAGAAGCAACCTGCCATTAACTCCTAATGTTTTCATTGTCATATTGTTACAATAGGCTGATAACAATGCATTTCACAGTGCAATAATTAAAACCCATTCATTCTGAACAGAAAAGATGTATGTTCAAAAACCATGTTGGCTAACTCTACACACAAAGGAATGCACACATAGCAGCAACGATGAGAGTGCGCATTCCCTGGTTCTCAGCCAGACAGACTCTCCTTCAGGCAGTCAGTCAGTCAGGCAGTCAGTCAGTCAGTCACACAGCTGTATGCTAATGGTTGTCTGCTCTGGTTTCAGATCACCTTTTGGCAAGTGCAATTAGACAGGCATCGACTGAAGATGTCCAAAGTGGCAGAGAGGTGAGCAATGTTCCCTACGTGCCTCTTGATTCAGTTTGGGCATCGATCTGTTTATTGAATCCCTTAAACGGGCCCCCGATGGTGTCGCCGTGGGAACCAACGAGCATCGCTGCCGCCCGCTACCGCCGTGACCTTGAGCCGCGATTGGTTCCCTACCGGGTGTCAGTGTTGGGCGATGACTCTTGAGAGGCTCTAGGAGGGGGGACACGCAGAATCTCTCTCACACACACACACGCACACGCACACACACACACACACACACACAATGCTTTCACATTTGTCGTATTTAACTGCTGTGGAAAGCAGGGTGTGGCGGTGAAGGAATTCTCCAGGCCTCCCCTTCTCCTTTTGTCCGTTGGGGAAGGTGTTTCTTCACACAATGACGCAAGTAGTATGAGCCAAACATTCCAAATGATTTCATTATTACGGAGAGGGCAATGTACCACGCACGCACCATATATCAAATTGGCAACATGAAATGTCGACTTCGAAGCTTGATTAAATAATAAACACACACATGCTTTGATGCAGATGACTAACGAGTGAATAATGAGACTCCTGCTCCCTAGTTAGAGCAGACATCCAGCTACATGTTCTCTCTGTGTGTTTTGGTGTCAGCTTGCTGGGCTACACGGAGCAGTACATCGAATACGACCCCTTCCTGACGCCCTCAGACCCCTCCAACCCCTGGATATCAGATGACAACACCATCTGGGAGCTAGAAGCCAGGTGTGTGTGTGTGTGTGTGTGTGTGTGTGTGTGTGTGTGTGTGTGTGTGTGTGTGTGTGTGAAATATATGGTTAATGGCTGAATTGATTTGTAGGATTAGCTTGTGACATATATTTTGATGACAAACATACTGTACTGAACATACTCTACTCATATGAATTCTGCTATGCTATATATATATACACGACAATATCATGCTCTAAATAAAGTCTCCCCTTCTATAGTAAGGAGCCAGGCCAGCAGAGAGTGAAGAGGTGGGCTTTCGGAATAGATGAAGTTCTCAAAGACCCCATTGGAAGAGAACAGTTCCTCAAGTTCCTGGAGTCAGAGTTCAGCTCAGAGAACCTCAGGTGAGAAGTGGTTCACCTAACACACACACACACACACACACACACACACACACACACACACACACACACACACACACACACACACACACACACACACACACACACACACACACACACACACACACACACACACACACACACACACACACACACACACACACACACATTGACATCATGCCTACACGAAAACACACAGCTTCGGCCTGTGTAGCAACAACAGTTGTATGCCTAGTCACCGCCCTCTGGTGGCTACAGTCAGTGCTGCTTCTGTTCAGTGCACATTCAAGGTCAACGTCTGATTTAACTGCAGTTTACTGACACGCAATAAACGCTCATGGTCTTTTGGTTCTTGTTAACATAGTTGTAAACCATCCTGTTTAACTTTCATTTTTGAACAGCAATATTCAGCAAATCAAAGCTGAATTTGAACAAAGAATTGCTTTGAGATTTTGGATCGCTATGACAACCGGTGTCTTTCCCTGCAAAAAAGGAAAGAAAATGAGAGCTCTGAAATCCTCCGTCAGCCCCAGGCAGATTGCACAGATCACAGATCAGATCATGTCGTGCGGTACCTCCACCTAGCAGTTATTTGGCCAAAAAATATTCCTATTTCTATCAGGTTTAATTTTTTTTGGGCATTTCCTCCTCTGAACCCATTCGATGTGATCCATCCTATACCGGGTCTACATTAAAATTCAATACTTTCTTGCAGCGAGAGAGAGGGAGGGAGGGACTTCAGAAAGAGCGGTGTCCATTTAAGTTAGAAGGGTTTTATCGAGAGGGGGAGGGACTTCCGAGGGAGTGGTATCCCTTTTAAGTTAGATGGGTTAAGCGTTGAGAGAGAGGGAGGGAATTCCGAGGGAGCGGTATCCCTTTAAGTTAGATTGGTTTAGCGGCGAGAGACAGGGAGGGACTTCCGAGGAAGCGGTATCCCTTTAAGTTAGATGGGTTTAACGGCGAGAGAGAGGGAGATGACTTCTGTTTCAGATAAGCAATTAGTGGTTCCTGCTCCGCCACCCTCTCTCCTAGCCTCTGACGTCACGGGGCGCATGCGATATCATTCCGCAGGTTCTGGTTGGCCGTCCAGGAGCTGAAGAAGCGTCCGATCAGAGAGGTCCCCAGCCGAGTGCAGGAGATATGGCAGGAGTTCCTGGCCTCCGGGGCCCCCAGCGCCATCAACGTGGACTCCAAGAGCTATGACAAGACCACCCAGAATGTGAAAGACCCCGGCCGCTACGCCTTCGAGGACGCACAGGTCAGCCGGCGTTGGTTAAGAGAAGGGGATTCAAAAGGATGTTATTTTTTTTTAAGCTTTGACAGTAGCTCTGTCTGCTGGGACTTGGCTTGGGGTCGCCAGTTCAAGTCCCCGAAACGTACCAAGTACGGGGTGAGAACTGGTACTTGGAAAAGGGTGCCAGTTCGCCTCCTGGGCACTGCTGAGGTGCCCTTGAGCAAGGTACCAGACCCCCCTACACTGACGCCCGGGTGCTGTATATATAATAGCTGTCCACTGCTCCTAATACTAGAAAGGGTTAAATGCAGAGAAAAAAATGATTTACATTAAAATGATTTTTATTATACCCACACCCAAAAGGATTGGAATGAATTGTTCATGTGCATAATTATAAAATTGTATGAAAGTTCTGCACTTTCCTACTGTGATACGAACAGTACTTATAATGCGTTAAATGTATCGATCGTTATTATAAAATGTGTTCCCTGTTGTAGTTTAGCTTGGCCTTGTTTTGTTTCCGATTCGTTTAGTGTACTTTGGCTTCATTTAGTCTTGTGTTGCGTCTCATTGAGTCTTGTGTTTCGTCTCATATAGTTTTGTGTAACGTTTCATTTAGTTCTGTTTAGTGCCAATGATCATAAACATAAATCAGCACCGAGTGATCACCACCCGTGTGTGTGCGTCAGCCTGTGTTGTGTTCTCATTGGAGCCTTTCTCATGACAGGAGCACATCTACAAGCTGATGAAGAGCGACTCCTACAGTCGCTTCATCCGGTCCAGTGCCTACCAGGAGCTATTACAAGCCAAGAAAAAGGTAAACGCCCCACACTGCCTTCCCCTACACGTCACATGACGTGGCGGTTTATAAAGCTTGTTACCTTTCCCTAGCTGTGAGCGACACGCAGGCAGCCTCGGATTGAAATGCCTGTTTATTACTTTATTATTTAGTTGTTTTACACCCGTTGAGTTAAGGTTAAGGTGTTGGGCAACTCCAAGCTGTAAGGCACAGGGTTTGAACCCTGATGTCCGCAGTCTACCTCGGTAGGTGTCCTAGGTGTTTGTTTGTAATGCTGTATGTCAGTGTGAGGGGGTGTGAAGCACTTTAGGACAGTACAATTGAAGTGACTTGAGCAAGATGCCTAACCCCCTACATAATCCTAAATGACATGCACCACTTTGGTCTAAATAAATAGTAAAATAGTAGTAAAAATGCCCCTCATTCACCCTCATCTATTAGTTCAAGCTGTATTCAAGATTTTTGATTCAAGAATTGTATTTGCCATATGCAACAAGTACAACGGAATGCTTACTCCCTATTCTATCAGTAGTATTCATTTCCTACAATTTAACACTATATACTATACTATGTACTATACTTTACTATATGTTGTATATTACTATACTATACCACACTATACTCTAACAATACTGTACGCAATAGAACAATAAGCAAAAAATAGAACACAAAAGAACAATAAAGTTATTTGGATGGATGGATGATATACATTATACATGAGTTGAATTGTGAAAAAAGCATTCAAAATGCATTTTAAAGTGCCAGTAGTGCAGCAGCATCATGAATACAGTGCAGTAACTGTAATAAGTCCAGAAAGTCCAGCAAAAGTATGATAGTGTACGATAGCCTAATGTAAAATGGATGACAATGTTATGATAGTGGCAGCACTATCATAACTGTGGTCGCTGTCTGCGACATCCTTGATCATCATCATCATCAGCTCTCCGACCACATATCCTTTCTGATTTATTGTCCAGTTTACGGACAATAAAGTTTGCGGTGCTTCAACAGCGTACAGATTGGTGTGACAAGTTCACTCCAGCCATGGGGTAGCCATGGTCACAGGACATGCTGTTTCGCCGCAGTGGTGTGACACAAATCAAACACGTCTCACATGTGCGCCGATCCTCTGCCTTGACCCGCATGACCCCTCTGTACTGTCTGTGGGTTTGTCTGTGGGTTGGTTTGTTGTCTACGGATGACATTTGTCTCTTTAACGACACGGTAATGTTTTGCGTCGTTAAAAGGTTCTCCACGTGACACAAACTTAGAGCAAAGTAAAGACTCGTTGCTATGTATGTGGTTTATTCTTTGAAAGTGTTAACCGAATGCAAACCTATGAAGAGTAAAGTGAAAACACAGTCCATTTGTACAGCTTGTGAAAGTGAATCGTCATTTTTGTGTTCCGGATATATTTGTTCTTGATAAATCTTGATCAATTCTTCGCTTGTGTACCATGTTTGTATGGACCCATTCATTATTTTTTGCAAGGCAGGCAGCAGCAATGAGACGTCTTCAAAGCAAAGTTGTTTCAGATCATGGTTGGAACACTCTCTCTCTTTATGACTCAAAGTGTGGTTTTATAAAACTAACATTTTAATACTGTTATCTCTCCCTGCCTCCACAGAAAAGTAAGAACTTGTTCTGAAGGATTTTTGCTTCCAGGTAAAGTAAACCTGTTTACCTTTTAATGTTACTATACTGTATACAGTATAGTGTGCACTTCAGCATCACAGTTTAAAATACCTTCACAGGTATTCACATTAAATAGACATGAAAACCTTTTTTAGGATTTTGGGATCAAAAATAAATTCAAAATTAATTGTACTCTTCCCTCGTTGTTCAGGGGAACTTCCCACCATCGAAGAGACAAGAGACAGAAGAGTCTTGTGCCATCATGCTACAACCAACGCAATCTCTCTCTCTCTCTCTCTCTCTCTCTCTCTCTCTCTCTCTCTCTCTCTCTCTCTCTCTCTCTCTCTCTCTCTCTCTCTCTCTCTCTCTCTCTCTCTCTCTCTCTCTCTCTCTCTCTCTCTCTCTCTCTCGGTGTCTCTCTCTGTCTCTCGGTGTCTCTCCCCTCTTCTCTGTGGGGCTGGGCGAGACCATTGGCCGGACTCATCCATCAGATGTTTGCATGTCCATGGAGACATGGATCCCGATCCACCTCCTCTCGGTCTGTCTGTCCCCCCCTCTAAGTACCCAATGAATTTACAGTCCTTTTCTTTCTGTCTTTTGGAGGATGAACATTGCCAAATCTGGTGAAAGTTATTTAAAAAAATGTTTAAAAAAAGAGAGATGAAAGGAAAGCGCAAAGGAAAGCAATTTCAGTTCAAGACATCAAATACGGTAAATTGGGACACGCCCCGTTTGCCGCAATTTCCCGACTCGAAGCCGAAAGTAATGACATCGGACCGAAAAGACAGGGAAAATAAATAGTTGTTTAAAAAATATATACAAAAATGCCATAATAAAGTAAAAATAATGAATCATCATTATGTGTGATTACAATGTGTCATCATTGTTCACAGTCTGAGGTCGCAAAATACTTTGTCACGCAATGGGAGGTGTTGTACGGTATGCATATACAATATATATACATATACATATATATTACTATGATTATTTATTGGCCATTTATTTTGCATTGCGTTACTTTTATCGCATTTCAATACTTAGCACATATGGTTTTCATTGCACTTGTAAAGTCCATTCAACGAAAAATGTCGATTGTCTTATGTAGAACGTAATTCTTTGTTATTCTCTCCTGCATTTATTTTTATAACATATTTAAAGACACTTTTACTTAAAATGTATTATTAAAGTTGGCCCCTTAATCTGTTTTTGTGGTCTGGTGTTCTTTTGTTAACATTCTTAGCTTCTTATTTTTAATATGCAACATATTCATTCCAGCTGGAACCATCTGTGGTTATTGACTGAATGATGATGATAATGCCGTGTGTAGCCTGCTGCCACTAGGTGGCGACATATCATCATTTCCTAAACCGGGCCAGGCCACTGTGGCTCCCTTGTAAAAAAAAATCGACGTTTTATGGTAGTTAACACGAGGGAAGTCTTGTCGCTTTCTGATGTACTGATGTCTTTTTCCCCCATCTTTTTCTTACGTATTTATTCAGACTTAGGTCATCTAGGAGGGGGGGGGGGGTGCTGCCATGGCCATCAGTCTGTGTTTTAGGGTAGTGGTGCTGGTGCTTCTAGACTCTAGAAGCACCAGCACCACTAGAATCTAGAGAGAACCACAACAGAAACCAGTGTCAATGTTGCGTCTAAAAACATTACATTTCATATTGATCTGATGTCACATTAGGGTGATCTAATGGATTACACAGGCAGACACGGCTGGGTAAGACCTTTCGTCGTGGAAATAGTGTATTTTATTTGTGAACAAGGTTAATTGCTGTCAGTAGCTATATATTCTACCCAAAAGGCAACCAAAGGACATAGAAAAAAACAACAATGTTGAATGAATTATTGTCTAGTAGTTGCGATATTAGGAATCAATCGGCATGAAACACTAATGGCATGAGAGAGAGAGAGAGAGAGAGAGAGAGTGAAAAAAACTTGGATGAGGGGGGTGGGGGGCGTGAATGTATTAATAGTAAGTGTGACTCGCACAATGATTCGGGCCAATAGGAAAAGCCCTCCCCGTCTTGAGGAGGGAGTGAAGGAGGGTGTGTGTGTGTGTGTGTGTGTGTGTGTGTGTGTGTGTGTGTGTGTGTGTGTGTGTGTGTGTGTGTGTGTGTGTGTGTGTGTGTGTGTGTGTGTGTGTGTGTGTGTGTGTGTGTGTGTGTGTGTGTGTGTGTGTGTGTGTGTGTGTGTGTGTGTGTGTGGTTGGTGGGGGGGGTGGGGTATTAGGCTACAGTAACACAGTGAGACGCGCAAATGCACTCGCATTGACACAGCTCACAGCTTCAGTCTCTCGACGCAACTCAGATGGAACAGGGCTCCTAACTAACTTACAGCTACTTCCAACACACATCCCAGGTATAGAAACTAACTCTGAGACAGACAGAGAGAGAGAGAAAGAGAGAGAAGCTGGAGGGGAGGCTTGAATAGCGAGGAGACCGGGTCCGGGAGATGGGGACAGTGATATAAGTCTGACATTTTAAAGCGTTCAGGGGGAGAGAGGAAAGAAGACAGGAAAGAGGAAAGAAGCGAGCGGCTTGAGGACCAGCGCCGCCGTCAGGGATACTACGGATCGCACGTTGCCATGGAAACCGCAGGCGGGGAGCGGTGGCGAGGACCATCCGGGGTGGCCGTCTCTCCTTGACTCCTTGACACCTTTATCCATCCTATTCCCTATAGCCATCTGAGAACAAGAGGTAGGCATACTACTGCTGCTACTGACATCCTTATACACTAGACACAAACACACACACATAACATACATATACATAAACACCAGAACTGTGTTGTGATTTCATCTTTATATACAATTTTGTAAACAGCTAAAGGCACATCGCTTCATAATCTTAATCAATAGGCCCATTATAGCACATGTTATTCATTGTTTATGAATAAAGAAAAAGCTACATTCATAGCTTAACATATTTCGAATACGTGCAAGAATATATGATATATTACAATACATTATTATATACTTATAATGTTAAAAGATATTACAAGATATTATAATAATATAGACAATAATTATGTGTAGACAATATAGACAATAATGATGTTAACCTTGAGACGCTTCAAACAGTGTATCATGTAGTGAGTGAGTCTCAAGGTGTTCGTTAGTGGATGGATGTCCAGTGTCATCTGATTGACACTAGTTGCTAACTTGCTAACTACTTGCTGTCTGTGCCAGGGTTTAGATTCACACTGGGGGCCACTTATAGTTAAAAACAACAACAACAACACAAAAGAAGAATACAATGAAATATATACATAAACACGGAAAGTGTATTTATGTATGTAAAGCGTGGCACTCGGAATAGAAGCGACTCCTACATGACTATAATTAGCCCCGGTGGAGGTGGTTTGGTGATTTAGCATTGTGAGCGGCACGCTGAGTGTAAGCTGATAAGAATGACTGTGAAACGTGGAGGAGTTTGAGACAACTTTGTCAAGGGCATTGTAAATCAGTGTGTGTGTGTGTGTGTGTGTGTGTGTGTGTGTGTGTGTGTGTGTGTGTGTGCGTGTGTGCCTGCATATGTGTGTGTGGGTCTGTGTGTGTGTGTGTGTGTGTGTGTGTGTGTGTGTGTGTGTGTGTGTGTGTGTGTGTGTGTGTGTGAGGAAGAACTAGAATTATATATATGTATATTAATATATATTGCTGGTTAGATGTGTTACTATGCCTATGTAACTTTACACAGAATGGTATGTGTGCATGTACCTGTGTGTGTGTGTGTGTGTGTGTGTATGTGTATGTGTGTGTGTGTGTGTCCCAGGAGTGTGTGTGGGTGTGTGTGTGTGTGTAAATGTGTGTATCGGTGTGTGTGTGGTGTGTGTGTGTGTGTGTGTGTGTGGTGTGTGTGTGTGTGTGTGTGTGTGTGTGTGTGTGTGTGTGTGTGTGTGTGTGTGTGTGTGTGTGTGTGTGTGTGTGTGTGTGTGTGTGTGTGGTTGATGGCGGGAAGCTTCTTAGTGCTCTCTCACTCACTCACATACTCATTCACTCACTCTCTCGTACACCAACACACACACACACACACACACACACACACACACACACACACACACACACACACACACACACACACACACACACAATACACAATACAAATAGGGAGGGTAGGGGTAGTAAACATTCCATTGTATTTGTGGCATATAGCATATACAAATCTTGAATCTTGAATACAAAACACACATTTAATAAAAAATAATAATAGTGTTTGACACTTGGCCGTATGACTCGGATGAAGTTAAATGTGTGTCAGGCTCACTGTACATAGAAGACACTGTTGCTATAGGAACACACCGGGCCAAACAGTCCACCACTCCTCTCAGAACCTCTTTCAGAACCTCTTTCGGAACCTCTTTCGGAACAGAACTGTCGGACTTCCAAAGTCACCTCTTGGGCCTTGTACTTTTACCAATCGATCAACAACCCCCCCATCACCATGTGTGCCTCCTCTCCACAGAGTCATCGTCACCCACCACCTTACATTTGCAACACAGCCATTACCCCTAGCACCATCAGTACCACCCGGCCTCGTCCCTACCTCCCTACACACCTCTTGGGTTTACACACACACACACACACACACACACACACACACACACACACACACACACACACACACACACACACAGACACACGCGCGCGCAGCGCGCACACATGCACGCACATACGCACACATGCACGCATATACGCACACACGCCCATGCACACACGCACATACGCACACACACCCTCCACCATCTATGTCAGGATGGTATCAGAGCTGCGAGCGGGAGTCATTATTAAGATGGATTGAGGGGAGAAGTGGCCTCACTGACAGCCCTAAAGCGGCCCTCTGGGGCCACCGTGCTGGCCTGATGCACGCTTGCACACGGATTCTCTTTTTCCACGACTGTTAATGAGCCGGGCCCAAGCGGAGACCCGCTTGGGAAAATAGGAATCGCAAATGCAGATAATGACACGGTCGCTCTCTCGGTGTAATTGGGCTCAGAGTGAAAACACCGGCGGCCCCTCGCACAGTGAGAAGGAAACCAAAGACTAATATAATACTCTCTCTCTCCCTCCATCTCTCTCTTGCCCTCTTTATCTCTCTCTACCTCTCTCTCTCTCTCTCTCTCTCTCTCTCTCTTTATCTCTCTCTCTCTCTCTCTCTCTCTCTCTCTCTCTCTCTCTCTCTCTCTCTCTCTCTCTCTCTCTCTCTCTCTCTCACTCTCTCTCCCCCTCTCTCTCTCTCTCTCTCTCACTCTCTCTCCCCCTCTCTCTCTCTCACTCTATCACTCTCTCTCCCTCCTCTCTCTCTCTCTCTCTCTCCTCTCTCTCCTCTCTCTCTCTCTCTGTATATATATATATATATATATATATATATATATATATACATATACATATATATACAGTAGATTCACAAAAAACTGGCATACATTAAATACGTGTATGCTGTGTCCTTTGCATGTGTGTGGTCATGTATACATGTGTGTGTGTTTGTGTGTGTGTGTGTGTGTGTGTGCACATGTGTGCATGTGTGCATGTGTGTGATTGAGTGAGTGTGTGTGTGTGTGTGTGTGTACGTGTGTACGTGTGTGTGCATGTATGTGTGTGTGTCCATGTCTGTGTGTCAATAGTTGTGTGTGCATGTGTGGGGTGTGTGTGTGTGGGTGTGTGTGTGGGTGTGTACGCATGAGCATGTGAGTGTGGTTGTGTGTGTGTGTGTGTGTGTGTGTGTGTGTTAACAGTGTTTAAGCTGCATGGTGAATTAAATGCTGGTCTACTGTAATTAACTGCACTTAGCAGTCTGAGTATGAGACACAGTGACGCACCTATAATTGAGGCATCAGGTCTTGTTTGTTTTAACCTGCCTTTGAAGACACGCTGGGAAAATCTTTCACCAGGCTTAGCAGCCGCACTGGAGTGCACATTATAGTCTACATGTGAAAGTCCAGAAATTACAGAATATTTTCACTGAACGATTTCGGAAATACAAAACGAGTACAGAGCAGAGGTGGTCATTAAGCATGTTTTGTTTTCGCTAGAAGCCCCCCAGAGCCCTAATCTGGGGGTTGGTGGTGGTGGTGGTGGTGGTGGTTGGGGGGTGCCTCTTGACTTTGTGTACTACGATGTGTTTCCAACTGACGGATGGAAACAGACACACATTCCGCTGGATAATAACAGCTATTTTCAGCGAGCATGGTGTCTAGCTCAGCAGTCTCCAAGCGGGGCCCCCTTATTTGTTTCTGGTATTTATAATTTCATTAGTGTATTGAAATCTGGAACTTTGGTCTGCCACAGTTCAGCAAAAAAAACTACACCCACAACCCACCGCCCACCTACCCCTCCTCCTTGGCCCCTTCCTCCTCCTTCTGCTTCTCCTCCTCTTCCTCCTGCTCCTTCTTCTCTCCCTCCTCATCTTCCTTCTCCTGCTCCTACTCCCCGCTCTCCTCCTCCTTCGCCTCTTTCTCCTCATCCTCCTCCTTCTCCCCTCTTCCTCCTCCTGCCCCTCCTGCCCTTCCTCCTTTTTCTCCATCTCCTCCTCCTCCTCCTCTTCATCTCCTCCTCCTCCTCCTCCTCCTCCTCCTCCTCCCTCCTCAGAGTAGTTGCGGCAGTGGTTAAAGGGTAGGATTGTGTTTATCGACGTGTGTTTTTTTTTTTTCCAGAATGAAAGATATGGTGCGAGTCTGTCTGAGCTTCGACACCAAAGACCACATGTCTCCTTCTGTCTCCACCCATCCCTGATGACTAGCGCAATGGAAGAGACAGAACGAGAGAGGACGAGAGAGAGAGAGAGAGAGAGAGAGAGAGAGAGAGAGAGAGAGAGAGAGAGAGAGAGAGAGAGAGAGAGAGAGAGAGAGAGAGAGAGAGAGAGAGAGAGAGAGAGAGAGAGAGAGAGAGAGATGGAGACAGAGAGAGAGTGTGAGAGAAAGAGAGAGAGAGAGAGGGGGGGGGGATTTGAAGAGAGAGAAATAGAGAGATGTACAGTGTGGAGGACGGGATATCGAGAAAGTGCGAGAGAGAGAGAGAGAGAGAGAGAGAGAGAGAGAGAGAGAGAGAGAGAGAGAGAGAGAGACACAGTGAGTCCATTATCCCCCATAGACACCAAGCTCTCTCTCTCTGTCTCTCTCCACACACACACACACACACACACACACACACACCACACACACACACACACACACACACACACACACACACACACACACACACACACACACACACACACACATCTGAGACCAGGCCACCCTAGCCAGTCTCCCCCCCCTTCTCCCCATCCCATCCCCTCCCCCCTTGTCAACGCATGCAGAAAACCACAGTCCTGAGATTGATGATGATCGCACTGCGGGGTCCCGTCATACTTTCGGGTCCCTCAGAGTTTGGAGGGGGAGGTGGAGGAGGCAGACGGGGATGGGGATGGGGAGGACATCCGTCATGCCCCCTGTGTCCACAGTGGGGTCAGCTGATCATCTCCACCTCGCAATAAACCCTCCCCTGGGTCACCCTCCCCTCCGTAACTCAACCCTGTTCTGGTCGTCAGCACCAGGGAGTCCGCCGCCGATGGGGTTGTTTTTTGATGTGCAGTCAGCAGTCACGGGACACTGCCGGCTATGACTAATGGCCGTGTTGTAGATGGAGGCACGGGGGGGGGAGGGGGGGGGGGGGGAAGTAGGGGAAGACAGAGTGGAGGTCGTGACCCCCTCTCTTGCACTGGGTGGCTGGGTGGAAGGAAGGAGCAGAGGGTATTCGCTGTACTTACTCTTCCTGCATTGTTTGAACCTGTGTGTGCATGTGTGTGTGTGTGTGTGTGTGTTTGCGTGCGTGCGTGTGTGTGTTTGCATGCGTGTGTGTCTCTCTGTGTGTCCCGGTCATCCCCCCTCCCCCCCCCTGCACACACTCAGGTGCAGGGTCCCCTAAATCTGATCAGATTTGGCTGGGACTAAACTAGGAAGCACTGCGCTGTCAATTCTGCCTCCAAGTCTCTGCTGAACACATCGCGGCGCCGTGCTTTCAGCCCCAAGCCGAAAGCATCGCTGGGTCGGTATGGTTCCGTCGTTCTGTACGGGATCAAGTACCGCGCTCGCAAAAATGAGCGAAGAAGCACATTCTCGACGAGAACCTAACATGGAAAACCAGCCCTTGGCAAATCTCCCTCTCCGCTTAGATTTTTTTCATTTTTATTTCCTACTCAAGTTGTTTTTTTTCGATGAGGGTTTTAAAAAGCAAACCGTAAAAAAATAAAAATAAAAGCCAGAGCAGGATTCATCTTGTGGCACATATTCCGTCCTACGTACAAAAACACCATAAAGGTGAACAGCTGCCGTCTGCATTACCCAGGACGGGGGGATGATGGGGGGGGGGGGGGGGTAGAGACGTCAGAGATCCTCCGGCGTTGCTCCGGAGCATTCCTCCGTGACCCCCCCCCCCTTCCCAAAAGGGGTCAAGGCCAGCATAAAAAAAAAAAAAAATGGTGAAGGAGTTAAAGTCCAAAAGTTACGATAAAGTCATTTGTTCCATCATGTCAGAGTGGGTTCCAGATCCGGGGGTGGGGGGTGGGGGGAAGAACCGTAAAGAGGAGAGAAAAGAGACCGGGGCGAAGAAGATGTACGGGAAATGGCGTGTTGAAGGCGAGCGGCGGCTTCGCTGGCCCTCCAGGCGGTTCGGCTCTCCATCTGAGTTCCTGACTCCCTCTCGGTGTCATGCAAGCGGCTCGGCGAGAGCCACATCTGCTGGAAAGATGCTTTGAGCGGCGGTCAAAAATGTGCTGGCGCAAAACAACTCTGGACAGCGTGCGCAATCTTGACACGTGCACACTCACACACACACACACACACACACACACACACACACACACACACACGTGCACACTCGCACCGAAACATGCACACTCACACACGTGCACACTCCCACCGACACAGACGGACGAGATGTGTCACTTGTATGCTGATTTATTTGACTGTGTTAAGAGACAGAAGAGTGTGTGTGTGTGCGTGCGTGCGTGCGTGCGTGCGTGCGTGCGTGTGTATGCATACCTTGGCCTTATAGGTCGAACCTCAGACGGTATAGGTCAGCCCCAGTTCACGTGGCTCTCCACGGCGCACAACGACAACCAGGGAGCCTCTCTGAGTGGGACTCCCGAGGGGTATAACGTCTCCAGCCTCTTCCCCTTATTTAATAACATGCAGATGGGGCCCCTCTAATGCCTGTTTACATATCTGCGGCATAGTTCACGACTGGCGTAAGCAAAAGCCCTAATTATTTTAGCCGGCGACGAGACCAATAAAATCAACTTCCCTTTCTCGTTACGGGGTGTTTAAGAGAGCGCTTTGATGCCGGCACTCTGTTTATTTATGGGAGAGTTGTGTAGCCGAGAAGAAAGCAAATAGAAGTAATGACATGGAGACACTGACAAATAGAGGAGGAGAGGGGCGGGGGGGAGGGGGGGGGTTGGCCCCCCAGTATTGAATTTATTTCCTCGCCGATGCCTGAGGCGCTCGGCTGGCCCGGGAGAGAGAGTGAAATGTGAGCGAAGGCCGCGGTGCGCTATACGCGCACATTAGCGGTGCACGTCACGTAGCGCTAATGTCCCTGGTTGAGGTCGAACTCATGATGTATACACGTTACACATCGTGTGTGTAGAACACCCCTCGTATTTCGCTATACCAGGCGCATGCGGGCCGAACCGATGTGCAATGTGCAATGACTTTGTGGCGAATGTACTGTATTGATCAGGTCACGTCTCGGCGGCGGCTTCTTCATCTCTCTCTCTGTCTCTCTGTCTCTCTGTTGCAGAATGTTTTGGAGAATCGCCCTCCCCGTCCTGTTGGCGGGCGCCCTCTGCATCACGGCGGAGATCAGGAAACTGCGGCCCCAGGGCTCCTTCCCGTCGCCCTACAAGGCAAAGGGCAACCTGTCGCTGTCAGGGGCCGCGGCGAGCCGGCACGCGCGCCTGCACCCGCCGCCGGCAACGCCCCCGCGCAAACCCGACGTGCTCTCCTCCAGCCGGGAGGCCCTGGTGGTGACGGAGCGCCGCTACCTGCGCAGCGACTGGTGCAAGACGCAGCCCCTGCGGCAGACGGTCAGCGAGGAGGGCTGCCGCAGCCGCACCGTGGTCAACCGCTTCTGCTACGGCCAGTGCAACTCCTTCTACATCCCCCGCCACATGGGCCCCAGCGCGGCCCAGGCCGAGGCCCGGGGCCAGGGCCAGGCCCAGGCCCAGGGGAAGGGCAAGGGCAAGGGCCGAGGCAAGGGCTCCGCCTCAGCCGGCAGGGGGAGGGGCCAGGACAAGGCCCAGCAGGAGCCCTTCCAGTCGTGCTCCTTCTGCAGGCCGCACCGCGTCACACAGCTCACGGTGCAGCTGGAATGCCCCGGCTCGGACCCGCCGTTCAAACACCGCAAGGTGCAGAGGGTCAAACAGTGCAGGTGCATGTCTGTGGATGTCAGCGGCCCCAGAAAGTCCTTGTGAAGAAGAGAGGACGGCCCCATGATGAAAAACTAACAACACTCGGGGGGTGGGGGGGTTCAAATGATAGTCTCTCTTGACATGATGGCGGTAGTTTTGGAACGACCCCGTTTGTGTCACACGTGGCAGGCTGGACTCCAGAATAAGCGACGCTCGAAAGAATGCTACTGAAGTAGCTATATTCAGATACAGATGACTTTGGTGCCGGCAGATATCTGCCGACCGTGGCTGTTCTGATGGACTTGTCAAATTGTTGGACATATCAAATAGTTGACATGCATGTTTTCCGCATCCTTTCCGCCGATGTTTTTTTCCCCATGAGTTTGGTTCACCTTAATGTGTGTTTTATCTCATGTGAACAGACACATATGTCAACCCTGTCACCCCACCTCTGTACGTTTGGAGCAATTTATTTATAAAAACCCTTCATCACATGTCCTCAAACTGTCAAAAACTTACTGGGTGCCTTTAGAAAACAATGGAGAGCGTTTGACTGCCATAGAACAGAAAGGCCCGGTCAAAAGTGAGAGTATAGCAACGACACCATGCTAATAAGACACTTCCTTCTTCTCCGTGTTCGGATACACGTGATAAGCAAAGCTACAAGCTATACCGTTTGAACGGATGCAAATCTGACTTCAATTGCCTTGTTTGAACATTGTAACTTTGACAGCGTAATGGTGTCCCCGAAGGTATGCTATTCAATGAAAAGGAAAAGCTTTAACCCAAAAAAATCTAAGAAAAACACAGCCAGAGCCAATGGCATTTTTCTGTATACTTTTGCTACAAATATAATAACCAGTAAAGTAGATAGTGTATTATGTAAGCTGGGATGAAATGTAATGTGTATACATATATATATATATATATATATGTCAAAGAGTTATAAATATATTTCAAATAAGAGGTTTTTTATTTTTGAGTGGATTTACTATTTGATCAAGGTTTTGTGAGTTCAAATAAAAACAATACATATCATAATCGCTATTGTACTTTTTATTTAACCCAAATGACTTAGGACTAGATGATAACAGTTTTTTGGTCGAAGGCATTTTAATAAAAAATTAAATGTGGGATCACAAACAAGTGTGATTCTGTTGCTTCAACAGGACAAGGAATGGACAACACGTATTACATCTATCACAATATTTTATAGTATTTAGAGTAACATCAACGGCATTCAAAGGTGCAGGTAAAACATTGAATTTGATATTACAACAGGGTAACAAAGGTTATTTGGTGTGTATATATATGTATATATGTATAAATATCTATATATATATATAAATATATATATACGCTCACAGACGCGTGATCAGGTTTACATTTCACGTTTACTCATAAACTCATAAAATCGTTGTCAATAAAGGATTTCTTTCTATTATTCCATTTTGAATAAAAGGTTTAAAAAGTCAGGTCATGTATTCAACTGACTTCACTGTGCTTGAAGGCACTTGCTATCTGGCCTGCTATCAGTAGCTATATATAAACCATATCTAAATATAAAAAGCTTTTATATTTCTCACTGCTTTGACTCATTCCATGAGCCATAGTAAATAGTGTAAACCATAGAAAGGATGTTTTTCTCAAACAATGTTGTATCTCACATTTGGATGTGCTAACAATAACCACAAACCAAACCAGAGGAAAACACCCAGCTGTACGACGAGTCACGTCGGACCGTGAGAACAGGGGAACTCTTCGACCTTCAAGAGACGACATCGAAGACGCTTCCCGATGTCCTGGCCTCAGATCTTCTGACTCAGTTTGGCTTTCTGCGGAGCAAAGAGCACGCGTCCAGATTATGCGTAGGTAGCGGAACGGCGGGCGGCCATGCTAGCGTGCGAGCACACACACACATGGCAAATGAGAGAATGAGGAAATGCGAACGGTATCACAGAGCTAAAATGTCGATATGTGCAGTCGTACATCAGGGATGGAAAACAACAAGAATAGGAAGAAGGTAAGGCATACTATTCCAGAGGCGTGCTTGGGTTTGACGCTGTAAGAGGCCTTCTCCTTGGCCTGTTTGAAGCAGTCCTCCGCCATTTTGACCCTAGACAAGACAAGGAAATAATCACCACTTTTTTCATTAACGTACATGGTGGTGTACATTAACCGTGGAGTGACACAAGCTGTCATTGGCCCACAGCCACGACATGAACAAGCTGTCCGACGGACACACACGGACACACACACATACACACACACACGCGCACATGTTATGTGCAAAAACAGTACAATCAAACAGTGAGGTACTCAAGTGTTAGTGGAATACATGACCTTTTTGATTAATTCGCAATAATTACTCCGCCTTAGCGCCTTACGCTGGGAATGGCCACCGACATGGAAGAGGTTACACTATCCATGCGCGGCTATCCCCAGATGTACTGTAGCAACATTCAAGAGGTTCTTATTTGCCATATGCAACAAGTGCAATGGACCGCTTACTCCACCATTGAATCCCTTCCGCAGTATGAATGTCCTACGATTTAACACTATATATACACAATAATACTATGTATTACGTACTATGTATACAACACCTCAATAAAATGTAATTTCACAGTTTAATAGTCATTTATCCAATCCACTTTTTCAATCCACAATCCCGTAGCGACTTGTGAACGAGATGAAAAAAATAAAAATAATAATAATAATAACAAGAGATCGGCTGAAGATGTCAGGAGTATCAAAAGACAGGGATGCTGGCCCCCTGTGAACAGGTCAGCCCGTTCACCGCTCACAACGTTTGTTCCTCGCGTCGTCTCTCTCCTACCGAAACGAGCGAACCTCCAAGCAAATTAAGCTCCCCTTCAGAAAACACACACATCACATTTTGCAATCTTCATTTGACATAATGGTCCAATTTGTCTGCCGTTTACATAAGGGCCCCGCATCTGTGGAGCCATCAAAACACTGGAAGCTATCTGGATAGCTGCATGTGTTCTTTTCATTACCGGCGGGTGAGGAGAAAGATTTGGGTCATTACAACCCCTGTTCCCTCCATGAATTTGAATGACTTCTGATAGGATCTGCGGTGAGCACGGGATGTACTGTATGTTATTAATGGCTTGGGAACGCACGCTCGGCTTGACGTCCAAATGTAGGAACGTTGGCGCGATTGAGCGTTTGCCGGGGCTAGAACGTTCTACCATACCTGATGATAGAGACACATGACACAGAGCAGAGAGCGCAGCAGATCCTGCAGATAGCCATAGCTGTAGCAGGGAGGAAGGGGGGGGGGGGGGGGGGCGGGGGTTAAGGTTAAGGTTTTAACATGGCTGCAGGCACGTATGTGTGCGTCGTTAGGGGAGGAAATCACATTCAGGGACCCTATAGGAGAGGCGGTGGCCTGTGAGGGCAGGTGGAGCAGGAAAAGGTCTGTTAAAAAGTCTGTTAAAAAGTCTGTTAAAAGCCCTCCCCCCCCCCCCCCGCCACACACACACACACACACACACAATCTCCTCCCTCCCCCCCCCCACCCGTTATACAAACGTCCGCTCACCGCTCCTTCAACATGGCCTTGTTCTCCTTCTTCCACTGCTCTTTGAAATCGGAGGTGAACTCGTGCCACATGGAGAACAGCGTGTTGGGGGAGACCTCTTTCTCGCCCGACTTGGGCTTCACCCAGAAGAACACGGTGAGCTCCAGAAATCTAAGGTGACAGACAGAGACAGAGAGACAAACAGAGGGGGAGACAGACAGAGGGGGAGACAGACAGAGAGAGAGAGAGAGAGAGAGAGAGAGAGAGAGAGAGAGAGAGAGAGAGAGAGAGAGAGAGAGAGAGAGAGAGAGAGAGAGAGAGAGAGAGAGAGAGAGAGAGAGAGAGAGAGAGAGAGAGAGAGAGAGAGAGAGAGAGAGAGAGGGAGGGAGGGAGGGAGGGAGAGAAGAGGAAGAGAAAAGAGAGGGAGAGAGAGAAAAAACAAAACATTACGACAAGACTGAAATATTACGAGCATGAGATTACACAGAGAACTCTACAAAAGGCATTTTGAAATGGAGAGGCTTAAGGGAAATGTGGTGGAATGCTCTGGAATTCAACTTGTTTTATGAGAGACTTGATGAATATTAACAACATTAACAAAAACAAAAGACAGACCCGGGACGACGCGCGGCATCTTAACAAATATGCCTCCTGCTGCCAAAATATAATATAAATCAAATATAAATCAGCATAAATATTGTACAAAAGTATTTTTTATTTTTCACAGAATCATTTAAGCCTCGAGAAATGTGTAACGCTGTATTCCTGCACACACTCACGGTATAGTGAAAAGTCAACATGGTAAATGACTACTGCGTGTCTTTGTCCTGCAACATGCCTGTGTCTATATGTCACCTCACATGCATTAGTTAGGGGAGCTGGGGGAGGTGGGTGGGGGGTGTACACAAGGTCCCAGGTTAGGATGAGGGAGGAAGAGAGGAGAAGCAGACGCACAGCAGACACAGAGAGACACAGAGAGAGAGAGAGAGAGAGAGAGAGAGAGAGAGAGAGAGAGAGAGAGAGAGAGAGAGAGAGAGAGAGAGAGAGAGAGAGAGAGAGAGAGAGAGAGAGACACACACACAGACAGAGACACAGACAGAGAGAAAGAGAGAGACAGACAGACAGACAAGACAGACAGACAGAAAGAAAGAAAGAAAGAAAGAAAGAAAGAAAGAAAGAAAGAAAGAAAGAAAGAAAGAAAGAAAGAAAGAAAGAAACAGGCAGAGAGAGAGAGAGAGAGAGAGAGAGAGAGAGAGAGAGAGAGAGAGAGAGAGAGAGAGAGAGAGAGAGAGGAGTAGCGGGGAGGGGAGCCGCAGCGGCGGGAAAGTGACAAAAGCCCGCAGCCATTTATGGCGGTCGATCAATGCGGTCGACAGGTGGAGGTCTCTCCCCTTTTTGTTTGGAGTGCGCTATAGGAGGAGCGCATTCCTCCGACCGCCAGTGTTAACAGAGGGCTGGAGCCGGGGCCTGTCTCCTCGCGCGGGGCTTTAGATAAACAGCAACAGACACGCCGACCACGCTAAGGAGTGGCGCGCCGTCCACCTAAAGCGCCGCGTCGCAACGTGCAACCCGACACGAAATAACCGAGGTAACCCGGAGACCCAAATATTGACAAAGGAGCAGGGGGGGTTATAACTCTCTCACATGTGGAATGTAAGAGTCAGTGGGGTGGGTTGTTTTTTTTCCCTCTGTGATTTGTTTTTAGTTTTTTTGTCTTTGTAAGTTGTCATGTCATTTCACAGCAAATATTACAAGCTTTAAAACCAGGGGAGGGAGGGAGGGATGGAGAGAGAGAGAGAGAGAGAGAGAGAGACGAGAGAGAGAGAGAGAGAGAGAGAGAGAGAGAGAGAGAGAGAGACGGAGAGAGAGAGAGAGAAGAGACGGAGAGAGACAGAGAGAGAGAGGGAAGAGAGGAGAGGGAGAGACGGAGAGAGACAGAAAGAGACGGAGAGAGACAGAGAGAGAGAGAAAGAGAGAGAGAGAGACGGAGAGAGAGAGAGAGAGAGACGGAGAGAGAGAGAGAGAGACGGAGAGAGACGAGAGACGAGAGAGACAGAGAGAGAGAGAGAGAGAGAGAGAGAGAGAGAGAGAGAGAGAGAGAGAGAGAGAGAGAGAGAGAGACGGAGAGAGAGAGAGAGAAAGAGACGGAGAGAGACAGAGAGAGAGAGAGAGAGAGGGGAAAGAGAGGGAGAGGGAGAGACAGAAAGAGAGACGGAGGTTAAACAATCGTCCGAGAGAGCCTTACATCTTTTCTGTGTCCCCAAGCTGTTTCTCTTGTGTTTCCAGTTCAGTTTTCGCTGCAGGGAGGGGAGAGGGGCATTAGGATGGGGGGGGGGGGGTGAGAGAACAGAGACAGGGGTTACAGAAGAGGCAAAATGCCGCCAATGCGCAATCACACAATTAGTCATGGAGTCGATGGGTCATGTCTGCCACCTTGTGCGAATACACACACACACACACACACACACACACACACACACACAAACACACACAGACATACACACACACACATACACGGTACACACAGTACAAAGGGGGGGGGGGGGGTCCCCGCATGCCAGCGTAGCGCCGCAATCCACCTGATTGTCGTGCACAAGGTCAGCGCTGAGCCAGGATATGTTATTAAGTGCTGGATTGTCCACCGCTACACACATTGACAAATGAGCACAGCAGACTGCTGAACAAGAGGCTCTTTGTTGAGGCACTTTGAATAGAGACAGATTACTGTGTGTGTGCGTGTGCGTGTGTGTGTGTGAAAGAGAGAGCAAGAGAAAGACAGGTGGGAAGAGAGAGAGAGAGAGAGAGAGGTAAATAGAGCGAGAGAGAGAGAGAGAGAGCGAGAGAGGTAAATAGAGCGAGAGCGACACTCTTGAGATGGATTCGGTGCATGTTTAAATAACTTATGATATGAATGATACGAGGGCATTGCGGTGAACTGCAACAACCTTGGACCGCTCCCCGGTCATCTCGGCGGCAGCACTAACTGAATTTGCCATGTTCATTCATCTCACGATATCCGGCTTTTCTTTTTGTCTATTGGCAATAGAGAAACAATATTGAGTCAAAAAAAATAATGCCCCCCCCCCCCCTGTCTGCCGAGATCACCAGAGAGCCTTTTCCTGGCAGGCACGGCAGGTAATGCTTCGTACGTTTGCCTTCCGAAATGATCAGAAATGACCCATGACCTCCTCCTCGCTCTCCCCTGGACACGCATGACAGTGGACCCCGGGATAGGGAGTCTTTCCGCGGCTCTCTCCGCTCTTATCCCGGGAAGATCTGATTGCTCTGCGTAATTGAAGCCATCTGAAGGGGAGGGGGTGGGTTCTTCTGACATCTCCCCGACGGGACCCGGGTCTCGCTGCCTCGCTCTACCGTTTCGAGCGCACTTAATCATTCTGTGGCCAGCGCTGCTGCTGCTCTTCTTCTTCTTCTTCTTCTTCTTCTTCTTCTTCTTCCTCCTCCTCCTCCTCTCTAACTATAGATCATCGGCAAACGATGACACGTCGCTAACCGGTGCAGATGTTTTTGTTTTTTAGCCCGAGCGCGGCTTCCCCTCCCCTCACCGGCTTTGATCGTTCTCGCCGGAGGCGAAAGTGATCCGCCGGGGAGCTCCAGTTGTGGGAAGAGGGGGTGTAAATCAATAAAGCAATCCAAATTTCAAAACCGAACCGACACCGGCGTTACTAAGAGCGCCGGAAAAGCGTTAGATAAACGCATTAGACAAAAAAACGGGTGGGGTGTGACCGGGCGTCAGGGTCGGGGGGGGTGGAGGGGGGTGGTCGCCTGGTGAGTGACGGAGAAAAGGAAGTGGAGTTTTGTTTAGATAAAAGGGAGAAGGAGAGCACGGCACCAAAAACTGGCTAATCTTCACGTCGATCAGAAACAGATTATCACATGGCCGCTTCTTTTCCCTTTTTTTTTCCCGCTCTTTTTGCCCCCCCCCACCCCACCCCTGTTCACAGAGGCTCCCATCAAAGCCTTTGCATGCATGAGAATTTGCGAAGGGAGCGGGGAAAATCGAGCTAGACCAAACAGCGCAGCTCCAACATGTCCGCTCTCACTGTTATTCTGTGGTCGGTTTCATGGTCAGAAAATAAACAAGAGCGGCTGAAACTGTGGAGCCAGAAACTGTTTAACCTCAGGGTTTTTTTTTGTTTTTTTTTAAGAAATTACAGAAATAACAAAAAATAAGACGTTTTGGGCTGTTGGTGTGTTTTTTTTCGGGGGGTGGTTTTTTTCCTCCACCGCCAGTGTGTGGAGGCACCCAAAGAAATCAGTCTGGAGCCTTCCTATCGTCACGTATCCTCGTTACGAAGCGTTACATCTCTCAAAAACACAACAAACCTTTTAGTTGTTTTTATCAAAGGGAAAGAAAAAAAGGCCATATTTCTCTCCCAGAGAAGAGACAGTGGGGAGAGAAGGAGAGTGCGACAACAAGCTTTTCATCTGCAGACTTTCCTCTAAAAAAGGACCAAACCCAAGGACAATGAACGACCCAGCGACAGAGCATGTGCTACATATTACCTCCCTCATTTGAATACAAAAGCAGTTGGTTTTAGAGGCCCCTGAGCTGGCTGCCTCAGAGAGATTGGTCACGGTCAAGTGCGTTTTAGTCAAGACTCGGAGCCCACGCAACACAATAAAGGACATGTAAAACAAAAATCCAAACATGCTAAAACAAACAGACCAGGCCACCTTTTTTAAAAGCGCATCTCCGTGGCCCGATAGCGTGGCAGCCGTCCAAATACCGGAGATTTACCGTGATTTATGGCGCTTCCAAAATGGAGAAAAAGTTTTCACGCAAAAAATCGCATGCGGCAACACAAGTCTTGACTTGACGAGACGAAAGCCATATCAAATAATAGCAGTAGTAGTGCAGTAGTAGTAGTAGTAGTAGTACTAGTAGTAGTAGTACTAGTAGTAGTACTAGTACTAGTAGTAGTAGTAGTATAGTACTAGTAGTAGTACTAGTAGTAGTACTAGTACTAGTACTAGTAGTAGTAGTAGTAGTATAGTAGTAGTACTAATACTAGTACTAGTACTAGTAGTAGCAGTAGTAGGCGGCAGGATAGCTCAGTCCGTCGCGACTTGGCTCGGGAACCGGAAGGTCGCCGGTTCATGTCCCCGAAACACCTGGGCACTGCCGAGGTGCCCTTGAGCAAGGCACCAGACACCCCCCCCCCCCCCGCCTACTAATACTGGAATGGGTTAAATGCAGAGAAGCTAATTTCACTGCGTGTGTGTGTGTGTGTACATGTATGTGACCAAATAAAGAGGGTATCCATCCTTAAAGATTTAGTAGCAGCGATCACAGTACTAGTGTGCTTTGTGATTAGCACCCGGGGAGCCAAACTATGTCTTTCCCCAAGGTGGGGGCTGCTGAAGTAATCAGTAGGACGACCGTTAACAGGCACGGCGGGGGGTAGGTGTCATGAAAACAAACAAGGCCGCAGCCTTTGGGGGAGCTCTCTTGACGTTGATTCATGCTCGCTCTCCGCCATTAGATCCATCATCCACCTTTGAGTCTCTCGCCAACCCATTATAATGGTGTTAGCGAGGTTTTGTTTCATTTCATGTTTGATTTCCTGCGAGAGAGGAGAGAGAGAGAGAGAGAGAGAGAGAGAGAGAGAGAGAGGAGAGAGAGAGAGAGGAGAGGAGAGAGGGAGAGAGAGAGAGAGAGAGAGAGACGAGGCAGCACGAAGGTCACCAAGCCTCTTCTAGTCCAAAAATGGGATAGCTTGCAAATAGACTGTCGTGTTGAGCTTTCCAGTTTAAATAAACTTTGGCGAAAATATGTGCCGAGTGAGACTTTTATTTGTATTGGTTTACTTTTATCGCTCGGTTTGGCCCCACGGCGGCTAATTTACACAAAAAAAAAGTTGCATAGCATATTTGTATTGTGTTGTAGAGTTTGTTTTATGAGGTCGACATCGAGATAACAAGACCGGGCTAGACCCTTGCAGACGTTTATTTTTTATCACAGCACAAAAAGGACAAAAAGTTAAACGCAGAATCCAGCCAAATGTCGAGTTACATTCAGTGAATTCTTGATCAAAGGCCCACACCAGATGCTTTGAGCTAAGCTAAGCATGCCCAACTGATTTATAGAGGTTAATAAATCATTTCCCCCAGGATCAATAAACTCATCTGTATCTGTAGACATGCGTAGCGTATATCAATATCTAAAACTCTAGATCAATGAGTGGGAATAGGGAATTAATGCGGGGAGGGGGTGGGGGCTCTTGGCTTAAGTCTGTGGCTCCAGAAGTCTCTCGATTGTGAAATTCGACTGACCTTGGTTCAGAAATTGCTCCATTTGGTCCTTGAAGGGCTGGAGATTGTCCTCTGAAGACGTTGCACAGACCTTCTCCGTCTGAGCCGAGCACACTGAAGGAAAACCAAAACCAAAAAGATGAGTAACACAGCATGCTTACAGTGTCGGCCGGCATTAGTACCACGGGCTTTCCGCAATCTCTAATGTACGGCCTTTACTCGGTTTACAACTGTTTCCGGTGGAACTGTGCATTTTGGCATTGCGCCCTTCTGTTCACTAGTTTTTTAGTAGCTACAGTTAGCTACAGTTACAGTTTGCTGGCATGGACATGCATCGTACCTTACTGATACTCTTTCCCTTTTGTTTGTTATTTTAGTTCTGCTCTACATATTTGCCCCTTTCCTACTTTCTCTCCTACTACTGCTGTACAAGGTACAGCTTTACTGCATAATCAGCAACATGGTCAACGCTAGATTCTAGACTCTCTCTCTCTCTCTCTCTCTCTCTCTCTCTCTCTCTCCTCTCTCTCTCTCTCTCTCTCTCTCTCTCTCTCTCTGTATACACTGCAATGTCGTGTATAACTAAACTACAACACAACAACCAGAATGCGTGTTTTCAGCAAGTTGATTGCTTTTGATCGGTCTGCTGGGAACACACTTTTTTTTTTTTTTTTTCGTTCAACAATTATTTTGAGAATTGTATACACAAACTAAAATGTGTTAAAGCAAGTCGTTAGGTCGTCTTCAAAGTCTATTCTATCAAGCAGAGAGACGGACGGTTCTGTGAGCCGAGGCTGCTCTTCTTGTGTCACAGCCAACAGGCCTGCAGCGATGATGAAGTTCACTCATCACTCAAAGTGATCAGAACATTTATTTATTCATTCTCAGTGGGTTGAATATAGAACAATCCCCAGGGTCCTACATGGCGTGTGATGTGTTTACTGATGACAATGTGCTTTCAGCGTGTTCCACGGCCGCACGCACACAGCTGTGACGTAGGCTAGTTTGGGTCGATGAATTGATCGTCAACGTCAGTCGGTCGTCAATGGTCGAGTTAGAAAGTGTCTTTTTTTGAAAGGAAACTGACGTGAACCGTACGTAGCACACAGGTGGATAATACTGTTGCCAACTGTTTGTGGTATGTGACTTCTCTTTTGTTTTTTTACTCTCTTTTTAGATTAACAGAAAATATGAAGGTTGATGATTGCGTATCCAATCAGTTGTATAATGTTTTATTCATGTTTGGGAAAAAAAGGTCACTTTGAATGATTTGAACTGAAGTTAATAGTAGAAAAACAACTATTTTAAACCTGGCACGGTCCACAGACTGTACGGTTCTGGGGAGGGGGTGTCTCCTGGTTAGGCAGAAGAAAAGCTGCAATGACCCACAACAGGACGGCCCAGCGGACTTCAGGCTCTTTCTGGATTCGTGGACTCTCGTGGTCTCGTGCTGTGGACCCCTTCAGGAGCAAAAGGGGAGGGGAAATAGTAATGGGTGCACCATGTGGGCGCGTTCCTTTAAAAGACACCTGACCTGGGCCGAAGTGCTCAGCGCCACGGGCCGATCGCTTATCAAGAGGAAGACCGCCGCCGTCACCGAATGCCCTCTCGTCTGCTAGAGCAGGGGTTCCCAACCGCCGGGCCGCGGACCGGTACCGGGCCATGGAGGTGTTACTGCCGGGCTGCGAAACAGCTGTGTGTTTATCATCATATTTGACTCAAATCATTTGAGTATAGGTGAACGGCGGGCGGTATAATCTATATATAGAGATTATATATATAGTATAATCTATATATATACATTATATAGCGGTATATATGGGCGGTATAATCTATATATATAGATTAAATATATATCGGCGGCATAACGAGAGACTTTCAGTTGCTACTAAAGAGACTACGCACTAGTGATGTGTCGGCCGCGAACGAGACGGTTTTTTAGTTACGGGTGCTCCGCGTACATGCGCGTTTATACTGAAATCGAGCCCTGCCGTTTTGTTAGGGGTGTGTGTTGACAACACACTTTGACAACCAGTCCGCGAAAATTGACAACCGGTCCGCGAGTTTTTTTTCATGTATCTGCCGGTCCGTGGCACAAAAAAGGTTGGGAACCCCTGTGCTAGAGCACTCGAGAGGCCGAGAGCTACGAGAGGGAGGCTGCCTAGTGCGGGTAGAACACGCCTTATCGCAGGGTAGCCGTCGGCCGCCCCCGCTGCTACCGTCTAGCACCGAGGAGGAGAAGAGGCCAACCCACATCGACCCCGGCGGAAACAACACCCGCCTTCATGAGTGACCGAAAAAGAGATTGATTGGAACAGTAGTTGGCGAGGCGGAGGCTTGATCGCTTTAGCAGTCGGCGTGCATAAAACGTGATTAAATGCATGAGGCCCCGGTGTGCCGTCAAATGGGTCGAGAGTACGCCAAACGTGAAACGCCCGTATGCCTTTATGTGTGGACACGCACACAAATGTACACACACACACCTAATCACACAGATACACACACACCTATGCCCACATGCCAACAAACACATACATCTCCGACACACACCTATGCACACACATCTCCACACGTGTGCGCACACACACACATGTGCACACACACACACACACACACACACACACACACACACACACACACACACACACACACACACACACACACACACACACACACACACACACACACACACACACACACACACACACACACACACACACACACACACACACACACACACACACACACACACCCACACACACACACACACACACACACACACGCGTATTGTGCCAGTTCAGCGCACGGTTTGGGGCTCACCATAGCTTTCTACCACCTGTAGTTCCTGCTGAAGGCCTGGAAAGTGCTCTTAAGTGAGCTTGAGTGAGTGTGTGGACACCGCAAAGTGAAAGCGTATATTTCCCCAGCGCATCGTTCATTACACTGTGAGGAGGACCTCTCTCTCTCTCTCTCTCTCTCTCTCTCTCTCTCTCTCTCTCTCTCTCTCTCTCTCTCTCTCTCTCTCTCTCTCTCTCTCTCTCTCTCTCTCTCTCTCTCTCTCTCTCTCTCTCTCTCTCTCTCTCTCTCTCTCTCTCTCTCTCTCTCTCTCTCTCTCTCTCTCTCTCTCTCTCTCTCTCTCTCTCTGCTAATCATATCGGCGTTTGCCGAGCGTAAGCTGATCTCCCCTTTCGGGCCTCATCGGAGGGGCCAGGCGCCGGACCATAACGAATCCCAAATGGAAATACTATTTCCATAAAATGATTGCAGGTTGTTATTACCATCAAGAAGGCCTCATCATTGTCGTGTGTGCACAACGAGTCGAATCGATAACTCGAGTCGAGTCACTCGGATGAGCCCGTGGGCGAGCGACACACCAGACTTCCCCCTCGGTCCAAGTGATCCCACAGAGACGCCCCAGAGTGTTCTGGAGCTCCCGTCGAAGGCCCGACCTAAACTACCTTCCAGGGCTGCTTTGAGGTTCCTAGGGGTGGGGGGGGGTCAGCGGGGGAGGGGTGGGGGGAAGGGGAATAGCGAGGGCTTTCCTTCCTCGCGACCTTGATATTTTGATCCCCGCTTCGTGAGGACAGTAAAGACACACGGTGCCCAACAGGAGTCTGTCGGGACCCCCATCTGCTTCTGGTTAGCTTGTCTGTATGACAAACAGATGCTATCTCTCTCTTGACCCGCTCAACCCAGATCCAAACATGAGGCCGGCTGCGTCCTGCAACACTCTTTTTTTTCTTTGCTTTTCCATTGTGGCAGAAGATATGCGATTGGATTAATACAATAAGTTCTGCTTGTATAAATCCGCAAGTATCTGGGAAACACACAAAACGACACCTGTCATAACCGGCGGCGTTTCAACTTTACTACCTGGTGGCATTGTAAAATATGAAGAGTTTGAAGGTTTTTAAAGGTTTTTGGAGGGGGAGCGCTGCGACGGGAAATAAACATGAGGTAGGGTTAGGTGGTGGTTGGCCGGCGTTTGCCTCACCGTTCAGGTCTTTCCTCAGCTTGCGGAGGTCCCTCTGGAAGTCCTCGAACTTCATCTGAGAGGCCTGGAACAGGTCCTGGGGCTCCGGGAGAGGGTAGACGCATGACTCCCGCCCCGCGTCCTGGTGGAGCGCACACAGGAACACACACCACACCCCCAACACCCACCCCCCCCCCACACACACACACACACACACACACACACACACACACACACACACACACACACACACACACACACACACACACACACACACACACACACACACACACACACACACACACACACACACACACACACACACACACGTCAGAGTCAATCATCTTCACGGGTAAGTAGAGCTATTCAGTAGGCCATAGTGAGCGGTTTTATCTTTCCAGGGTGAGCCATTAGATGTCTAAACATCCCCCCCCCGCGCCCCCCCCCCACCCCCAATGAGATAGGCCCGGGTCCGTACTGACGGCAAACCGGCTAGCGCAAAAGTGACAATAATCCAAGTGAACGTTCATCCTGTCAATCGGTGTTACCCAAGGCAATAACAAGCAGCAGAGCCGTGTTCCTCAGGTTGACTTTGGCAGGCCTCCTTCCACTGAGTTCATCTCATCTGGCAAGCCTAATTATTTACACTAGCGCTTCTTTGGATGCTATGCCAACGAGCAGACTGCAGGTTTGAATAAACCCAGACCCCAAAAAGCCAGGGAGAGAGAGGGAGGAATTGAACCGCGAGCGCGAGGGGGAGGGGGGGGAGGGGGGGAGATAGAGAGGAAGAGAGATAGAACTAATGGGAGGGAGTAGGAAATAGAGAGAAGAAGGAGAACAAGAAGAAGAGGAGGAGGAGGAGGAGGAGGAGGAGGAGGAGGAGGAGGAGGAGGAGGAGGAGGAGGAGGAGGAGGAGGACGAGGAGGAGGACGAGGAGAGAGAGAGAGAGATTTGTGTTCACCTAAATGAGGAAAGGGAAAATAAATAATTTGATAAAGGATAAGCCATGGTGTCCTCTGGCAAGAGAGGAGATGAAAAGAGGGGCCCTGAAAGGATTTCTGAGTAAATCAGAGCAAAATCCCCCACACAAAAAAAGAAAGAATAGAGAAATAAACAGGAACAAAAACATACCTCATCAAAGTGCCTCAGATAGTAAGCAACAATGTAGGACAAGAGACTCTGGGAGTTGTCCTGAAAGGAAAAAAAGAAAAACAAAAAGAAAAAACAGAAAATATCCATGTAAATAAACAAAAAAGAAACCCCTTTATTTATTAATCCAATCATTTCGCAGCAGGCCGCTTTCATTTGCCGGGAAAAAAAAGGACGAACAATGAATGCAGAGCACGCCGGGGTCTTTAGAGGTCTCTTTGGGCATAAATCTGCGTATTTGAGAAGCGAGGCATCAAACGGCACAGGGGGGCGGGGGGGCGGGGGGGCAGCGGCTCCCTCAGACAGCCCCGGGTGTCATAACTCACCGGGCGGTGGAAAGTTAGACGTTATTTATCGGGGGTCACCCCGAGTCACTCCATCACTAGCCGCCACAGCAGCAGCAGCAGCGGCGGCAGTGCTGGTGCTGGTGCTGCTGCTGGTGGTGGAAAACCTTATATGGCCGTTCCCTTTAACCAGACTGAGAACGAGAAGCGCGTTGCGTGGGATAACATTGTTGTGTGAAGGTCTTGGTGTGAATGACTCGACATCTGTCCCACATCGGGAAAAGGCCGAAAAAAAACTAAAACATACATTTCGGTATGGCATTCGGCAAGTATTTAACCATGTACCGTGTACCGGTTTCCGTCCCTACTTCGGCTCGGCTGGAAGACGACGTGAGACGCCACATTGCCGTGTGGTGTAACGTGTTGCGTTTACCGTGCTCAAAAAAAACAAAAACAAAACCAAAACCAAAGCACAGACCATAATAGAACTGCTTGTGTGCATCCAATTGCTTTTGCTTGAGAGTTTTGCTGCCCTATCGTTTACCGCCCCAGTCTCACGCTTGTTTAACAAATCCGTTTTTGGAACAGAAATACTGTGGACACAGATGACCTTTTGGTCAGCAGGACTCTCCCTGTGACTAATTGTAAACGTGTTTTTTTGGACAATACATGGAAAACATGGCGCTTTTCGGTAGTTTCATTGGGAACTGTAGTAATAATAACAATACAATTACGCTGACCTCGTCTTTCAACGTTACCCGATAACTTGAACTCAACAGCTCCTATCAAAATCAAAATCGTTTTTTACATGACCATGTCCAAACGGAGGGATTCTATGGTACAGTCCGTCATCTTATGAAAATAAACACGTGGACGTGTGTGTGTGAATGAGGACAGCGGTTTGAGTAGTAGGTTAGTTACTCCAAGTTGGCCCTGGGTGAAGCACTTACGGCACTTTTGACGTCCTTGAGTTTGGGCAGAATGTCCAGGGTGAAGCCGTCAGCCTGGCCTCGGGAGCGGTTCCCTCCGTTCATGAAGTTACCAAAGGCAAGCACCAGGCCCAGGATCTGCATCACACACTTACCGCTCTGCAGCACCTGGGACACGTGTACATCGCAAAACATTACATTACAGTCATTTAGCAGGCGCTTTTATCCAAAGCGAGTGTGTCACCAGAAGTCCCAGAACACCTCGTCACCAGAAGTCAAAAGTGCATTTCATTCCTAACAAGTCTCCAAGAACTGAGCCAGTGCTCAGGTAAGAGTACAATAAGTTCAGGTAAAAGTACAATAAGGTAAAAGTACAATAAGTTGGCAAACAATATAGAACAATATAGAACAATATCCACCTAACAATCTACTTAGACAATTGACTTAGTAAGACGCTAGTAAAAACACACACATACACATTGGAATACAGGGGATGAGGGATGAGGACCTAAGTCTACAAAAAAACCCTGTCAAAATGACAGTAATCTCAGACTGCTCGCTTGTGACGCCTGTGTTCAATTTTTTTTATAAAATACTGCACTCTGATCTGTGAATGTGCCTCTCTTTTAAGATCTCGGAGCTCAAATCTGCTCAAATCTCATCCTTTATTTGAAAGCCACAGCCCCGAGAATATTTAGGGACGGGATGACGGCATGAAAGACAGAATGGGAAAACCATGGAAGACAATTGATAATCCGTGGAGGAATCGACCGGACCGTAAAGTGTCCTCATGTGCATGTCTTTCCTCCAGTGGGTCGTACACTGTAGAGAAGCATCATACTTTGCTCTGGATGATATTCTTTACTTCAATATGAACACATGGTCCAAGATGACCTTGAGTTGTATTGTGGTTAGGATGGAGTAAGCACATTAAGTATGCAAATACCAGAGGCAATACGCCATCCCAGCATTTCAAACCTATTTCAATTGTCGTCCGATTTCTTTTTCAACATAATGAACAGCAATGTTAAGTAAAAAAAAGGTTTTTTTTTTTAAATAACAATTTACCCAAATTTGCTTAGTGAAAACTAAAATAAAAAAAAACGAAAGACCCGATTTAGAAACTTTCCAGAAAACAGGTGGGGGCGGAGCCAATCACTATGAACCCTTGATATACCCCACCCACTGCCACGCCCCCATTTGGCTGACTGCCATGAAAAGTGAATCATTACTGACTTGACTCATAACCAGCCTTCCCCGCCAAATTTGGTGCAAATCCGTGCTCCGCTTTTTTGAGATAAGCCAATCACAGACGGAAAGAACACATAACCTTCTTGGCGGAAGGTAATGAAAGTTCAAACTAAAGGAGATAACCATAGATAACCAGAAGGTCACCTTGCATACAGTCTGGAGGATTTCCACCTTCCGTTGCACAGCGGAGATGCACTCGTGGAAGGAAGACTGGAACAGGATGCAGAAGACCCGTTCTGAGAAGCTGGGGATTTGTGACAACTGGAAGAGAAATCTGTTAAAATATGACAGAAAGACACATGTGGCTTCCTCAAAATTGTAATAATTAAAATGCCTCGTCGGAGGAGTATGTACGAGTATTGGTCACACATTTCACCCTTACTGTTCAGGCTTGTCCAAGGGTTTGGATTCATCCGTCTCTGCTGTCGAACGAATGTGCTTTTCAATCTTATCCATCTCGTCATTTTGTGCTCTCTGTTATAAAAAAAAAATAAAAGTGTTCAAATCTCTCTAAAGCCAATGCTTAGATGGCTGGTCTTTTTGTATTTTTATGTTAGGCCATGCGTCTCGAATCCCAGCAATCTCGTTTTTATCTGTAACCAACAGAGCTTAGCTTGTGGCATTGAGAGAGCTTAGCTTGTGCTGCTTTGAGCAGAAAAGGTACGGCGGGAGTGTTCTTTATGTATTCTACCCGTGTATTTCACTATGACACAAACCCAGCAAGAACCGTGGCAATCTTCAAAAGGAAAAAAAGAAAAAACTGGCATGGTCGTCTTCGTCTTTGTCGTCTTTCGTCTTCGTCGTCCTCGCATCCCCTTCTCGACATCCACCACAGGGGGTTTTTGGTCGGTAACTTCTAAACAACAGAGGTCTTCTCACCTAACTCCACTTTCTTGTTAGCGAAAACATAACATGTGTTAAGTTCAGTACAAACAAACCCCGACGGAGAACACGAGAAGCCCTCGGGCCCCTGCCGCTGCCACCGCATCTCATGGTTTACTCTTACGCTGTCAGGACTTGCGGCCCTGCAGATTCGTACAAGGTGGTTTGGAGCGGGAGGGAGGGAGGGAGGGAGGGAGGGAGGGAGGAGGGGGGAGAGCAGGCCAAGGAATGCCCCCCTTTTTTTGGTTCTCCCCCAGCGGCCCGAGACAATGGAGGCTGACGGCTCTGACGCAGACTGGCAAAAACCAGGGCCGAAAGAAATATATAAAAAGAGAATGTACATGAGCTCCCCCTCGGGGTCGAGAGACCCTAAATCTCTAAAGTCTTTGGGGAGCTCTCTCTCTCTCTCTTGCTGGCTTTCCCTCTGCCTCTCTCTCTCCCCCCACCTCTCTCTCTCTCTCTATTTCTCTCTCTCTCTCACGCTCCTTCTCTACCTCCCCCCTTCTCTGTCTCTCTCCCCCCATCTCTCTATTCCCCTCTCTTTCTCTCCCTCTTTCGCCCCTTCTCTCCCTCTCTAGCTCTCTCTCTCCCCCATTCATCTCTCCCTCTCTCCCCTCTCTCCACCTCTCTCTCTCTCTCTCTCTCTCTCTCTCTCTCTCTCTCTCTCTCTCTCTCTCTCTCTCTCTCTCTCTCTCTCTCTCTCTCTCTCTCTCTCTCTCTCTCTCTCTCTCTCTCTCTCTCTCTCTCTCTCTCTCTCTCTCTCTCTCTCTCTCTCTCTCCCCCCCCCTTTCACCCGGAGAGATCAAACGCAGGCATCAAATCGACGGAGCGGTCCATTAGTATTCCGCACACTACTGCCTTCTGCCGACGAGGGCACGCACGTCTCTGCCTTCCCCGAAGATGTTTTCAAGTGTAAATACATTTAATACAAAGCAGATCCCCCAACCCCAAAAACACCAGGGAAAAAATAAAAACCATCGGAGTCCAGCAACGCGTTGTTGTAATTCAGGGACGAGTACAGCATTACAGCGTTTGATCTTTTGAATTTGACGGGGCATGTTGGCGCGGACCGTTCAGCATGGGAGTCACAGTGGTATTGATGTGGGGGGGGGGGGAAATATCAAACGCAACGTAAAGGGGGACATTATTTCGTATTATTTATTTATTTATCGATTTGTATTATTTATTTATTTATTTACTTACTCACTCACGATTCCAGTATTGAGCGCTGGGGCAGAGCGAGTGGTAGTGATTAGGCCTGGACTCCCGTCCGGGGCTAAACAGAGCCAG
>CM051018.1:867332-939832 GCA_027704905.1 Muraenolepis orangiensis
TAAGAACGTCAACTGCACCACATCAGTCCGTTTATTTTTATTGTTTGCCCTGACTGGAAAAATGGAAGATTATATATATATATATACCATTTTTTTAACTACATTTATCTTTTTATTGCAGACTTTAATTAGTATTGAATGAGTATGAATTGTGACGGCACATTAAGAACACACGGAGGGTGCAGAGCGCTCTCTCTGACCCGCTATCAATGGAACGTTCTTCTTTGGCCAAATATGTACCTTACCTACTGTGTGTAAAGAATGCTGATATGGGATATGAAACATAACCAGTAGTCAATGTGCAAGCAGCCAGTTGAATGGTGAATGTATGCTACTCTGTTGAATTCATATATTTGTAAATCTGACTAAGAAAGAGTCAGTGCCTCCCCAGCCACGAACCTCACCGCACGTCACTGATATAATATATCATTTATATATACAGTATTATAAAATAATAATAATATATCATATTAGAATATGATATAATATATATATACATTAAAGTGTGTGTATTTCCCCAATATATTGAAGTGTATATATATATATTTTATAATATTATTATTATTATTATTATATTATATATATATATATAAATTATAGATATATATATATATATATATATATATATATAAATGATATATCATTTATATATATATTTAATATATATATATATATAGATGTATATTTTATATATATATATATATATACATAAATAAAAATATATATATATATATATATATATATATATATACATAAATAAATAAATATATATATATATATATATATATATATATATATATATATATATATTAAAGTGTGTATTTCCTCTAGCGCTGGCTCTCCAAATGACTCACTCATGTTTTGATGTGCCGTTGAGGGACCGTAGGGGAAGGGGAGAGAGGAGAGAGGGGGCTCCGTTGGTCTCACAGGGGATGAAAGAACAGAGCAGTAATGGAAGGCAGGCTCTCTAATGCCTCCTTCGAGATCCAATGCTCCGATCCAGCGCTTGATTATTATTATTTTTTTTGGTTTAGTTGTCATTACGTTCCGCTCAGCCGGGACGTGGCTCATGCGCCCCTTCACTCAAGTCGATGTTTCAAGAACTTTAGGAAGCGTTTAAAATAAAAAAAGGCACCAAAAAAACCCGAAAGAAAAACCTAACAAGGCAATTTCACTAACCGCCGAGCTGTTTGAAAGGAATGTGGCACAGGATGTAGATCTGTTGAATTGTTTTACTGTCAGGGAAAATATTTGTCTTCATTAGGAAGAGGAAATACTCAAGATAATGTATGGCGCTTACCCTCCCCCCCACCCCCGCACTGAAACACCAATGAATGCGTTTCCAAAAAAAATATTCTATGTTCAAGATACATCTTTTAATCCGACCTCAAACTTTCCAAACGTGCATTATCTCTCTTGTACTGTATGTTGTGGTCCAACATGTCTCAAGAGTTTGGCTCCGTCTCTACCACAAGAACCACCTCAATGTGGCCCGATGATACCCTTTTTTGCACCCTGATTCACCCTTTCACTCGCTCACCCTTTCACACTTTCTCCCCATCCACAGCCACCACCCGAACAACCCCTGCTTGCCCTCTCACCGTCCCCTTACTTCATCTCTCTCTCTCTCTCTCTCTCTCTCTCTCTCTCTCTCTCTCTCTCTCTCTCTCTCTCTCTCTCTCTCTCTCTCTCTCTCTCTCTCTCTCTCTCTCTCTCTCTCTCTCTCTCTCTGCATCTCAATCTCTCTCTCTTCCCTCTGCGTCTCTCTCTCTCTCTGAGGCGTTTGTCCTGCTTTGCATATAACTCTGCATTTCAATCAGCCGCTTTTGTCCCTCACTCCTGCGCTCTGCATCGCTCTCGCCCTGGCTCCACTCTCGCTCTCGTGTCATCACTCTCGGTTCTCGTTACCGTCGGAAACCGATGCAAGAACTGCGACTGGTCGGCCACAGGGGTGTGTAGCACACAAGATGGAGAGAGCCGTACCATCATCCTCATCACCATCCCCATCATCATCACCATCATCCTCATCACCACCATCACCATCATCATCATCATCATCCCCATCATCATCACCATCATCATCCACCTCTCATGACCAAAAAACCTCTGGAACATCTGCCAGCATCCAAACCCCCCTCCCCCCGGGCAGGGGCGTCGCAACAGTGTAGGCAAAGTAGGCAATTGCCTGGGGCCCCGAGCTGGAAGCTGGAAGGGGGCCCCGAGCTGGAAGGGGGCCCCCGAGGACAATAGATTATATTTCCCCCCCTGTGCGCTTAATGATGTTCCCGATCTCCCCCCCCCCCCTGTTGGACTTCGCGATCCCCCCCCCTTCGATTGCCGCTCTGTAATTTCGAGGCTCTGTAATAAACGCTCTTTCATTTCGAAGGGCCCCCCCCCCCCAAAATAGATTTAGCCTAGGGCCCCCAGAAACCCTAGAAACGCCCCTGCCCTCCGGCCTTTTTTACTACCACAGTCAAACGACGCCTGGAGCCGGTGGCGGCTGGTGGCTGGCGGCCGGAGGCAGATGTGGGCTGGCGCATTGGCCTGGAAGCAGACGCAAGCAGCAGGAAGTGTCTCATGATGAAACACCCAGAGTGTGTCGGCTGGAGTCTGGGGACAAACAGCAACAACAACAACAACAACAACAGCAACAGCAACAGCTGGGGGGGAGAGGAAGGAGGAGGAGGGAGGAGGAAGAGGAGGGAGAAGGGAGGAGGAAGAGGAGGCAGAAGGGAGGAGGGAGGAGGAAGAGGAAGGAGGAGGAGGGAGAAGGGAGGAGAGAGGAGGAAGAGGAGGGAGGAGGAAGAGGGGGGAGGAAGATGTGTCCACGGCCAAGATGATAGCAGCGGCAGGCGCTTGGATGACGGAGACTGGCGATTAACACCCTATTTCCTGTCCCCGTCTCTCGGGTGATTGTGTGTCTGTTGGGGTGGACGGGGCGGGGGGGTGGACGGGGGGGTTTGACGGTGTCGTGTTGAGTGGTCCTGTCTGCGTGAACAACCTTGGGGAATAATGATGCACTGAATTCAGGCAGTAACTCATATTCATGAATGGATACCGGCGCTGTTTGTAAACACTTTGTGTTTTAATCAGTGGATCCTTCTCGACTGCCAAGAATGATTCGGAGATTAAAAAGAGAATGGGGGGGACAGTGAAATATTTCAGCAGTATTTGATTTCCGAGCTTAAAATTGTGCTGTTAAAATAAGCGGTTTGCAGACTGTATACGGTTCCCCATTGATATTAAACAAGGAAAACCGATTAAAAAAAGGAATGATAAATAACCCCAAATGGGTGCAGTGTTATTGTTCTCAAGTTTGAACACATCCGACGACATCATCACCCTTATGGTACACACCCGCCGAGAACCGACTCCGTCTCCGTTCCGTTCCCATCCCCGGTGACACACGGCGGTCCCGCAATCAGCAATAATTAAGCACCATGCAATGGCCTGTCCTAACATCGGAGATTAATAACTCTGCTGAAGAGAGTGGCCCTCCGCTGGCCTCTCTCTCTCTCTCTCTCTCTCTCTCTCTCTCTCTCTCTCTCTCTCTCTCTCTCTCTCTCTCTCTCTCTCTCTCTCTCTCTCTCTCTCTCTCTCTCTCTCTCTCTCTCTCTCTCTCTCTCTCTCTCTCTCTCTCTCCGTCCCTCTCTGGCTCGGGATGAATACACGGGAGAGATTACCGATCGGAGGCTCTTTGAAGATCTCCTAGACAAAACGTCGCCGTTCACTGTATTGTTTTTGAGGACGCGCTGAAATGTGTTTTGAATACCGAGTGACGGTACATGAACTTGGTTCCAACGCAAGGTGAGCAGTTGATTAGGGTTAGGACAAAGGGATGGGAAGAGGGGGTGGGAAGGGTCAGAGGAGGAGGAGGAGGAGGAGGTGGAGGAGGTGCGCTGACACGAGAGGGAGTGAGATATCGGAGAGCAATCAGAGGACAGCTCAAACAGGAAGACACTGTGTACCCATTAACGCTGAATGACTCTTTAACACACGTCCTTTAGACAAGCTGTGGGGGCCGGTGGATGGGAGGGGGTGAATTGGGGCTTTTCCATTAGCACTTTTAGTCAAACCATGCGCGGTTGATTTGCTTTTCCATTCCCAGTTTAAACGCAGCACTGAGATATGGTACATCTCTGGAGTCGGTCCCAGAGGGCCCAAGACCTGCCTCTGAGCGGGTTGCCGTGACGTCAGATATTGGATATCCAACAGATATTTACACGCCAAATGACAGCGATCTGACGGGGGGAAGGGGGGGGGGGGGGTGGGGGAACTCAAGACCATCCCCCATCCCCATTCCCTAGCGTTGTATATACCAGGAGACGGGATGAGTCCCGTGTGTCTAGCGGTGTATATACCTGCACAGCAGACGAGATGAGTCCCGTGTGTCTAGCGGTTTATACCAGTGGCGGCTGGTGGTTGTAAAAGTAGGGGAGGAAGAAAGGTGCTTGGTGATGTTTGGTGATGGATGGGGATGTTAGTGAGGGTTATACCCAGACAGTAGAAGCAGCATAAGGAGATTTTGTGTAACTAGTGATTGTGCTGCTAACAACCGTCTCTTCTTTGTCTTATCAGAAATACATCAGCTCTTATTTAAAGATTACTGAAGTCTGACCTTGTATCCTAAACCTTAGGAGAAGTAAGGAGCAAAAAATTGATAAATCTAAGACCAGTTTGAGAAACAAATCAAGCCAATCAAGTTTTCTTTGAGATCTTACTGCTATCTCAAGAGCTGATCATTTTAGACAAAATAAAGATCAGTGACAGAAATCATTGATCTTGACTTTGGATTGGGGTGAGACAAGACAAAGTCTATTTCTTAGAAGCTGAATTTAAGAAAATGGTCAAAATCTCCTACTGATCTTAAATTGAGCTCAGTGTCTAGGATAAATAGGCTCGACAAAGATAAGATCTTATTGAAAATGTTCAGTTTCTCTGGGAGTAAGCACTGATTAAAGTTCTACGCATAGTTCTACGAAACAAAACAAACGGAATTTAAATTAAGTGAGATTTGAAGAAGCTTGTCTTAATATAATAAGACATACTATCGTATAGTAAAACCAGTTATGCACGTAAATCACGTAAATTGTCTAATCGCGAGCCAAAGAAACACCACCGTGTTTCCACCAAGGCATTTTGAGGGCTGGTTCGGAGCTGGTGCCTAATCTCGAACCAGTTCTTTGCGTTTCCACCGTGAAAGAACCGGTTGTTGGCCCGGAAAACTGGTTCCAGAGCGGCCCCAAATTGAAGCTGGGCTAGCTTCGACGCGTTGTACCAGCCGTTTTTGCATTCAAATGTAGCCTCAAAGCCAGACGTATACAGACATTAACAGTGACGTAATGACATGGCTCTCGGTGACAATGTCGGTGGAAACGCAAACCGGTTCTTAGACGGTTTGCCATTTGAACCAACTGCAAATCGGCTCTAGCACCAACCTAGAGCTAGAACTAGGTTTGCGTTGGTGGAAACGAGGCACTAGTCCCTTCAGCCATGCTTTCTGTTTACATGTTACATTTCTTTCTGAAATATTAGGGAGGATGGTCCTCCCTTTACTCAATAGACAGGCCTCCATTGGTGTATACCTGCCCAGGAGACGGTATGAGTGCCGTGTGGCTAGCGGTGTATACCTGCCCAGACGACTGTATGAGGTCTCAGTGTGTCTAGCGGTGTATACCTGCCCAGGAGACTGTATGAGTCCTCAGTGTGTCTAGCGGTGTATACCTGCCCAGGAGACTGTATGAGTCCCAGTGTGTCTAGTGGTGTATACCTGCACAGGAGACTGTATGAGTTTTGTGTGTCTAGCGGTGTATACCTGCCCAGGAGACAGTATGAGTCCCGTGTGTCTAGCGGTGTAGACCTGCCCATGAGACGGTATGAGTCCTCAGTGTGTCTAGCGGTGTATACCCGCCCATGAGACTGTATGAGTCCTGTGTGTCTAGCGGTGTATACCTGCCCAGGAGACGGTATGAGTCCTGTGTGTCTAGCAGTGTATACCTGTCCAGGAGACTGTAGGAGTCCCGTGTGTCTAGTGGTGTATACCTGCCCAGGAGACGGGCAGGTATACTTCCAAGCAAAGCTGTCGGGCAGCAGCACTTCTCTCTTTAGAGCCATCGTTTGGTCAATATTTGTTCAACAGGTGAATTACAGCGTACTCTGCCCTAAACGATGGCCAAACTAAAATGCAATTAAACTGGGTATATCTCACGTTTCCAAATTTTCCCAATAGATACAACATTGTTGGATGGATATAACGCTGTTTACAAGTGTAAACAGCGTTATAAAAAAGCTGGCAAAAACTGTGTGGCCAGTGAAGCTCCAGTGTGAATGTAACACAAAGGTTATTTTGTGCACCAATTAAACCAAGTACGTGATTACTCAATGAGGTTTGGACCATAGGAGAAGGATTTCTTGCATCCCTAGCGAAAACTGCCAATAACTGTCGCACAGTGCAATAGTAAACCGTGCTAAAGAGGGTGGTGCTTTTAAAAGTCATGGACACAAGAAAAGCGTGTCATCAGCAAGACACACCTTCAAGTGGGTAGCCGTGTTGAGATGCCATAAGATGCAAATCCCAGCCACGCTGGGCTGATCTAAACCCAGTCAAACCCAGTCAAGCTGAGCCAGCCCACTGACAAGATAGCGCAAGGTGCTCATCCAGGCTTTTGTCATCTGCCGCCTGGAAACACTGCAACTCCCTCCTTGCTGGTGCCCTGGCGTCCGCCCCAAGTTCTCCCACTCACCTACCACTACCCTGACCCTTCCTTTGTTTTCCAGCGCTTGTTTATAAGCTTTTGCCCATTAGCTTGTGTCTATTGGCTTCACTTTTTGTCATTGCCCCTGTTTGATGTACTTATTGGGACTTATTGGGTCTTGTAAGTAAGGAAATGCACTTGATTTCTGGTGGCTAGTAGTTCTCTTGCATACCAATGTTGAAAGTACTTATTGTACTACATACTTTGGACAAAAGCATCTGCTAAATGACATAGAAAAGTATAAGTGATGACAGCCCAACAGAGACACTATGAACATGTGAACAAAGGGAAGGATAAACCATGGGAGGATGGAGAGAGAATTGCTCTACTCTAACTAGAATTATTTCCCCCTTAAACATGACAGAAACTATAGGTGACCCCCGTTCACCGTTCTGGATGTCCTTCATGTCCAGGTGAATGCTGGACATCAGGATGCCCACGGCCTGAGAGCGCTTGTTGCTCAACAGCTTCACCACCTGAGAGAGAGAGAGAGAGAGAGAGAGAGAGAGAGAGAGAGAGAGAGAGAGAGAGAGAGAGAGAGAGAGAGAGAGAGAGAGAGAGAGAGAGAGAGAGAGAGAGAGAGAGAGAGAGAGAGAGAGAGAGAATAGGCCATTACTTCTCATCATGAACAACACACATACAATAACCCTTTAACCCCTCCGTGATTTATCTTTTCTCGGAGGAAAGGCAGAAAATATCTGAGGCAAATTCTCCCGCAAATATTATGCAGAATATTAAAGTGTCCAGTGGAGTTACGATGATCTATCATCTCTTTTAGGGTCATACAACAATGGCAGAGCGCTCAGACAGCTAACCTCTTTAACATTATTCATTCTCGGGCTACGGGAAATGTTTTTCATATGTGGAGCGAGTTCCTCGCCATTATGATATGATTAGAGCTGCTCAATGTTCAACGTTACGGCTGCTTTGGTGTGCGTTGCGTGCACATAACCCAATGCAGTGCAACGGCGAATAGGGGCAGATACAGAAGTCAAACTGTAGTGAAGCGACACCGTACTGTACCATCAAAGGCTATATTAATGTCTCAAGATTGAATTTAAAGGGAGCGCGAGTTGAACAAGGGGTCAAGTGTCGCGTCTCATAAATAATAAACAATATTTGAGCCCGGCCCTGCAGACCGCAGCTCGGGCTGAGAAAGCATGCGCCGGCTTTGGAGGAGGAGGAGGAGGAGGAGGAGGAGGAGGAGGAGGAGGAGGAGGAGAAGAGAAAGAGGAGGAGGAGGAGGAGAAGGAGGCGGTGGTGGTGGCGATGGTGGTGTGTGTATGGTGTGTGTGTATGGAAGGGTATAGGAAACCCAAGTCCACCGCCATCCAGACAGAATGCTTCCACTCAGACCAGATCACACAGACCACAGACCTCTAAAGAACACTGGGAGTTATACTGCGTCAGGGCCAGCCCCAGTGGCTTTGCTCTCGCGGGCGCAGCCACAACTTCAAGGGACAGGCCTTAAAGCGCGGCACGGCGCGGCGCGCAGTTACTTCCTCCGGCAAGCCGTCGGCAGACAGGGAAGGAGGCGGGTGGGGTGGGGGCGATGGTTGGGGAGTGCGGGCGTACGATCGGTTACAATGCAAATCAGTTGTGTGTGTTTTTATCGGATGACAGGCACATCACGTACAGTATATCAAGACTCAGAACATGACTTTGACGCTGACAGAGGCGCTGAATATTCTTACGGGGGAACAATTTGAGTTAGACGTCGTATAAACTCGCGAGGGTTTAAATGTTTTGACGACTGACATGAAAGTAATTATAAAACTATATGTGAAATGAGAAACATGTTTCTTTCGGTAATATTATTGCAGAACAGCAGAATGATCAGACACGATTGTCTTTAAAAAGCTTTTGAAATTGCTCGGATCAAAAACACATGTGGCCCAAGTTTTTTGGGTTTTGAGGAATCATTTAGGTCACGGCAATCATCCACAAATCTTGACTGAATGATGACATTATTTGATTACCGATTCATACTCGGTTTCAACATTTGCCAAAATGGATTGTCATATTTCCTACACAACTCTAGATTTGGGGGGGGAAACAAATCAGCAATGATCAATTTGTTCAGCTTAGAAAACACACATGCAACAAGAGAAGGGAGCCATGTTTGACTTTTGAGAGTCCCTCGCAAATATTGACACATACAATCCACATATAAGAGTGGATATAAGAGTGTGCTTGGACTTTTCCTTTCTCACACTGACGACCATAAAACCTTTCATCCTATTTCCATGGCGGTTCTCTGTCTCCCCCCATCGGAGCCATGCACACATCCAGGCACATCTTTCAGTCAAGTCAGAATGAGCCCACGTGTCCTTAAAAATCCTCTCCTCTCCCTTAAAAAATGCTCTGATTTTCATAGTCCTCCCCATCACTGAAACAATGCACCCAAGGCACACAAATAATATCAGGATCAGCCCTGGCAGCACCCCAGTCTCCAGTACCTCTAAGGGTTAGCTGCTGTCGACTCATCATGAGAGCCTTTACTTCCATCCTCTTCAGCCAGCCAGCCAGCCAGCCTGACAGACAGACAGACAGACAGACAGACAGACAGACACAGACACAGACACTGTGGCACAAACAATCCAAACCACCTCTGAAGCTCAGCATCTGATTCCTCAGACGTATGAAGGCTCCACAGAGCAATCTTGGGGGCTAGAGGGACAAGGGAGCTTTGGGCACCTGGCCAGCAGCAAAAGGTTTGCCGGGTCTCTGGAGGCTTGTAAAGCAAAGCTCTTCTGCTCCCCTAATGGCACAGAAACATCTCTCATAAGCTCCTTTTAGTCGATGTAAATCAACATCAGCTTGTTGGTTGCCAATATTCTGTTCCCCATCCATCAGTGACTGGTACTTAGAGGTGTATTAGAAAGGCAAAACCCCACGCACACAACTTCACATTTGCTCTCGGATTGCATCATTACGGGTGTTTACAGTGTAAACCCTCCCGCGGTTCAAACCTGGCTTCTTTGTTTGAGCGCCGGCTTAGTCTGTGTGTTTAGACGACACGTGGTAATTGTAACATTGCATGCTGGAATATGTAGCGCAGGTCCATTTGAATCATAATTGCTTGTGACATGGTGTCACATTCATTCCTCCCCACGAGAAGGGGAGGAGAGATCTACCTCAACATAACAAAAATAGAAGAAGAAGAAGAAGAAGAAGAAGAAGAAGAAGAAGAAGAAGAAGAAGAAGAAGAAGAAGAAGAAGAAGAAGAAGAAAAGGAAAAAATCGGAAATAACAGAGAGAGAGTCTGTGGTGTCTGGAAAGTTTCTGGATCCAGAATTGAACCGACAGTGTGATATAAAGGACACGGGACAGTGCAACTAACAGTGTGACTGCAGACCTCAGTCTTACACAAAGTGCCAGGAGAGTAACTTCATCACAAATTACAGCTCCCAGGCCTCTACTCCCCCCCCCCCGCCCCCCTCCCCTTCCCCACCACCACCACCACCACCCCCCCAACTCCCCCCACCCTCCCCGTCCACCCCCTCTCCTCCCCCCTCTGTCGACAGTCGTCGCCGCGGTGAGGTTTCCTCAACCGCACGCGAGTCCCTGGCTCCGTGCCACTGGATGGTCAGAGGGGGGAGCGGAGGAGAGGAAGGGTAGCCTAGAGGGAGCCAGACCTTACACCACATAATAACTGTCTGGCTGCGGCAGTTCCTCCTGTCAATCAGGAGTCTGGGAGTCACAGTGACTGGGGAGGGAGAGAGGGAGAGAGGGAGGCGAGGCTGATGGAAGTGAGGAGAGGAGAGGAGAGAGAGGGGGGATGGGGGGTGGGGGGAGGCTGATAGGCAGGGGTGCTGTGTGTGGATCTGAGACCCTTAATGGATCTGAGACCCTCTGAGATTTTAATGGAGACGCATGCTAAGTACGAAACATAAGACGCTCTTCCTCCTCTCCGTATGAGCGAACACACCTACGCATGTGCACGCGCACACACACGCGTGCGCACACACCCACACCACACACACACACACACACACACACACACACACACACACACACACACACACACTCTCACACAGACAGACACACACGTGCACACGCAGATACGCACACACACACATACATTTGCACAACCCACCTGTTTGGCCTTAGACTTGCTGATTGTGTCTGATATGGGCTTCTTCTTCTCCTTGATGGTACTTTTGGAGAACAGCTCCACAAACTCATTAAAGTCCACCTTCGCCTCCTCAATCTTCTCCCACACAAGAGGGCCGCTGTGTCTACGCACGGAGGAGAGAGAGAGAGAGAGCGCAAGCTTATTCACACTCTGTAGTCGCAGTAATACAGTTCTCTGAATCACCCGTCACGGCTAATGTCGTGCACCTTATTTTAAGGTGCATTTTTACGGTACGTTTCAGTGGCTTGATTGTGACGTACGCGGTGAGAAGGCTGTTCTTTCAGAACACGACACTAGTAGCTTTATTACAGTACAATACACACCCACACCCTATTCTAATCTTTTCTAATTCTTATTCTACCTATCTACCTTGTTTGGCTCCTCTCTCCGTGCTTTAAAAACAACCTCTAGAAGTGTTTATGTTGACTGCATTGGAAGTGAGTTTACGTTTATGGATGTTATTGATATTGACATATGCATATTTCCCTTTTGGAAGCCTGGCATATGGCAAATCGTTATTCACCACAACACCTTGAAAGTATTTTCCACTGTAATAACATCGCCACGGCCCTCGGAGAGTCGGGGGCCGAGTTTTTCATTGTGAATGGTCAAGTTTCCACGTGTTTTTTCTCGGAGAGAACCCCCTCGCGTACAACGATTCATGTCTGTCTCCACTTTGCGTGTGCAGCCAAGCGTTTTATTTATGTTCTATCTGTAAAGTCTATCACCGGTCACGGAACAAACCTGCGTCTCTCAAACCATCCACACAGGCTGGCTATCAGATTATATTATGCCACAGCGCCGCTCGCTACAAGTCCCTTAATGATTGAGTTAACCGATTGTGTATCCTAATGGGTAAAAATGGAAACAGTATGTTTTTCAAGCGTCCACTTAATTTTCGTATTGGTATGTTTATATATTATATTGTTGTATATTATGAGCCGTGCCAAAGGAGAGCAGCTATGAGTTGGCTTTTGAGGAAAAAATTATTAATACCAGGGGCCACAAAATGCATAGAAACATGGAATTACATTTTTAGCCTTTAGCCCTGTTCTCTGTAGTGTTAGTGTCAGTCTATGTGTTGTCAGGTTTAATGATCCCTTCATGTTGATCAAAGGTTGACATTTCATCTTGCTAGAGGTGTGTGTGTGTGATTTCATTATCAAATAATGAAGCTTAAACATGATAAATCACAGCAAAGTTTGAGTCACACAAAGACCACAATGCAATCAAAATACCAAGGTAATAGCTGTTTAATTATGTGTAATCAGGCCCGCAGAACGGAATATGAAAGTTTTTTTTCGATGATTTATTACGTTTCAACATACTTACTTTTTAGCGTGTAGCTGAATGCGTGTCCAGTACAGGGGCTTCATCGGTTTGGTGGGTTCCAGGACGGCCTTGCCAGGGGCCGCTGCTTGGGCCGCCATGGAGGACATGGGACCTGGGGGAGGAGGGGGGCCCAACCCCGGCGGTGGAGGGGGCCCTAACCCTGGGGGTGGAGGTGGAGGAGGAGGGCCCATTCCGGGTGGAGGAGGTGGCGGAGGAGGCCCGAAGCTGGGTGGTGGAGGTGGAGGGGGTCCAAACCCAGGAGGTGGTGGCGGAGGGGGAGGTGGAGGCGGAGGTGGTTGTGCTTGCCCAGGCAAAGGTGGAGGAGGGGGAGGAGGAGGGAGGGAAAGACCATGTCCTGGAGGTGGTGGTGGCGGTGGTGGTGGTGGTGGTGGCTGCTGGCCCTTCTGGCAGGTGCAGACAAAGCCCCCCATTGCCTTGGGGCCGACGGGGTTCGACGAGGACGGGGAGGCGGGGCCGGAGAGCGATGGAGGCGACCCTGAGCCGAGAGGCACTTGGAAGCGGAAGCCCTCCTCCGCCGGTGAGGTTTGGACGGAGGCCTCCTGGCTCGTCCTGCCCACCTGCGAAGCCTTGTGACGGCCGAGGCCCACTGTACCTTGGGAGCGATGGGTGGGATCCCCCGCCAGCTGAACCTGCAGCGTGCCGACCTGCAGCCGCAGCTCAGCCACGGTCCTCTCCAGCTCAGGGATGAGGCGCTCTCCATCGTCTGGAGCCGACGGACCGGCCTTTGACCCGACGGACTGTGTCTGTGAAGGGAAGGGTTGTTTGATGACAGATGATCATACAAAGGAGTGTAAGAAACTGAAAAGTTTATAGTCATTTAAATGATAGTGCATTTCATTTATATAGCCCGTCACAGTCTCAGAGGGCTTCACAGGCCACATTATACAATGGGATTATTTATTATTACCATATTATAAACTATGTTACATGGTACGCCTATATAGGCATCCTTCATGCATGTGGACCAAAACAAAACAAAAAAGCCTTGTGTGTCCATTCATCCCATTATCTCGTGTTACTTGAGAAAGATAATGGGAGAACTATGGAAGCTGGAGAGACTGAAGGCTTCTTCTTAAGTATCTCATCGTCTTACAAAAGCGGCAGCCGAAAGGCTTGAGGCCAAACCTTAGGAAACAGAAACTATAAATAAAAAAATAAAAACACTAACCCCAACACAATCATTTCAGTTGAGCGACAGCACACAGTGAACATAAACCGCAGAACATCCACCGCTGAGAGAGCGGCCCAGTCAACAGGGCTATGGTGGGCCAGAGTTAGCAGGGTCAAGGAAGAACAATCTGTCCACAATTCGTCAGCCTCTTGGCTCCAGACTGCTGGGTTTGGCGAGGGAGGGGAACAACTTGAAGGCGACGAGGCCCGCGGGGAGTCTCCATTTTTGGATGTATATATGAGCTGTAGAAGCCCTCCTTGCCTTGCTGACGGAGGGGTTATTTCTCCAAGGCTTTCCTTGATGTTGAGTGTTGAAAGGTGGTCATTTATTGCAAAGTGGTGGGTAACAAAACGCTTGTGCAAGACAAGCCTGACCTCTGGTGGCTGCACTGCGGCAATTACACCACCTAGTTTATGAGAGGAAAATGCTTGTCTTTTTTTAATCACTAGGTTTTATGAAACTAGCACAACAGAGAAACAACGCTTTGGAAAATGAGTAATATTTAATATGTAATATGTTAGCCGTACCTTCACCGGCATCCCGGCAAATTGATAAGAACAATTACTATTTTTGTTTTCAGGTCAGCTTTTAAGTCGTAAGAAAGAACCTGAAGAATTGTTGCCTCTCTACTGACAGACAGACAGACAGACAGACAGACAGACAGACAGACAGACAGACAGACAGACAGACAGACAGACAGACAGACAGACACAGGTAAAGCCCACCTGGCAGTCTGGTCCCCCTGGTGTTTTGATTGGCTGTGGAGGGGGCCACAAACCCTGCGTGGCTCTTCCAGGTTTTTTCCCCCCATCCAGTTCCCAAAGGTGGCTGGGCACCTGCAGGCCTAGAGCCGCCCAGGTATACAGCTGCTCCTCCTAGGAGTTTTGGGTTGGGAAAAGAAGAAAAAAACGAATCACATATGAATGGTTATTCAGATTGATGATTCATCCATTATTGATTTGCTGTCTGTCGAGAGGTCTGTCAATTTCAAATGAAAAATGACCTGATTGTGTAGGCTATTAGACATCACACCTGTTTTGCTGATATAAGCTTGACATCTGCTATGCTAATTATACTCACGTCCAGTTCATTTAGCTGTATCTTACCTCATTGTATCTTTTCTTTTTATTGCTACATTTGATTAAACAGCAACTACCCTAACAGAAGCATAGGCCTACTCCAGTGGAGGCTCGTCCAATGAGGAAAAGGAGGACCATCCTCCCTACAATTTTTGATCAAAAATAAACTTGGAAGAGAAAAATAAATACACATCAATTTAACAGATTCATCTTTGAAAATACAGATACAATTACTATTTGAACACTTCGAAAGCAGAACAATCATGTCCCCGTGTCAAAGTACCAACAGAGCCCCCTACAGCTCATTTTAAATTAAAAGTACAGAGGAACGTCCTCCGTAAGCTATAATATCAAACTCCGACCGAGCGGCCGGTGAGTCCTGGTTTAACATGAGTGTGTACGGCGCTAAGGGAGGACGATCCTCCCTTAGGGCGGGTCTAGCCAGAGGCTGTGAACCAATCAGCACAGCTCCCTGCACTAGTGAATACCCTATCAGAGTTTTGGTGGGCGGGTTATCATCGTGCAAGGATCTTCATATTAATTCCACGTTGCAGACAACCTGTGAGTCGTATATTTACTTTAATTACATTTCAGATTTGAAACTTTCGAGTTACGAACTCCAAGCGAAACTAGATGTATCACTAAATAGCTTTTTATCAAATCAATGCTTGATGTGCTCAGATCACAATCGGTTTCAATTCTGTTTGGCCTTTCTGATAACTTTACCCACTAATACACTAATTATAGTGAGGCACCTTCCTTCCTCCCTATACTTTTACAACCACCAGCCGCCACTGCCCTGCTCACAGAAGTGTAACATTGTCAACCAGCAACTCCAGTGTGTATGGAGCGGTCACTGACCAAAACAGAAACAAGACCAGTTTCACTTGACTGAATCATCCCATACGCTCTTGGTTAGCCGTGTAATTCTTGTCTTCAAGCAATTAATGAATTAGCTAATCAGCGTCTGGCGCATGACACTGACAGAGAGGCGTGATAGTGTAGTGTAATTGAGTATAAATGCTCTAAACAACGTCTTCTTTCACTGTACCAACACACATAGTCTGTTAACTGTAGCATTAACACTACAAGTCACCATTATGGTGTATCTGTGTCACGGAGGCCAGCCGGTAGTGCTGTGCAGTGAAGTAAACACCTAAAAAGACGTTCTAGCGATGAAGCTAGAGCCGCTGTGTTTTTAGCTTCTCACGTTAGCGCGTCGCCTCTCTACCGGGAACCGTCAGAGTTCGAGCCCAGTGCGGGGAACTCATGGTTACATCTGCATAATACAGAGAAACACAGTTGATTTATGGTGATTTACAGTTGGGTATGAGTACAAACATTCTGTTCTTCCACAGAAACACATTATGGGGTTCTAAGAAGAATCTTGAAAGTTCTGGTGATGGTTTAGCCTAATATATTCTGATAGTTTCATTGGCTGTTTTAAATAACAGTATTTTGTTTTCGCACTTGGCACTACACATGTGTATGTGTGAAGATTGCAAGACGACAGATGTGCAAACAAAGAAACCAAAAAAAAATAATAATAATAGTACAAAATAATAATGTTCTTAATTTGTGGGAGAATTGCATACACTAGAAGAACTGTATACAGAAGGACAGAAGCCACAGTAACTGTATAGTTCACTAGTCATAAAGTGTATCGGCTACAGTCGTTAAGAGGGTGAGGTCATTGCGTTCTTTTCTGCATTCTTGTGTCAGCTGAGTTTCAGATGCAGTGGAAGAGATGACCCCAGGGTGATGTTTTATTTTGTAAGCCACACACAGACACAGACACACAGACAAACACACACACACACACACACGCACACGCACACACACACACACACACACACACGCACACGCACACACACACACACACACGTATAAGTGAACAGTTCAGGATAGGTAGGTATAAACTAGTGCAGTGGAGGGGCTCTCGGACCCTGTAGTGGTGAACTTTCATCAAGGAAAGAGCAGACTGAGCCCTAAGCACTCTTACATAACACACTGACTGGCAGATGGTCTACACACAAGGACAGAGTGCGAGCGTGTGTGCGTGCATGTGTGTGCGTGTGTATGTCTTTGTGTGTCTCTCACTGGGTTGAGAGCAAGACGTATAAGTGAGTATTTCAACATTGCAACCATGCAGCATTTGATCCTGTGTACAGTCATGCAAGGAAAACCCTTTTCTTGCAAATGCAGTGTGTGTGTGTGTGTGTGTGTGTTGTTTGTGTGTGTATGTGTGTGTGTGTGTTCACATACAGGCCAATCCCAGAGGCCTTACATAACTACTGACTAATGCCCATCTGCTCGGATACAAATCAGCTTAAATGGTCCCCAAAACAATGTCCAGCAGAGCCCTTAAAACACATTAATCACTGAGAATACCTCAAAGGAATAGGATAATATCGACATCCTGCATCCAGAGAGAGAGAGAGAGATCCTTATATATTGGATGCAAGTGCACATAAATAACGGGCATTTGGAAGTGGAAATGTTTTTCATTTCACAACTAAAGAATCAAGCTCTATCTAATAAAAGCAGTGGCCTTGGTGAGCTGTGAAATGCTGAACAGAGAACATGTACATATGGGCTACGCCTCCACTAGACCTTATTGGAAAAATGTTGAAATATAAATAGGAATATTAAATAGCTGTGAAATCAGCTATTTATGTGGTTATTTGCAACAAAAAAACGAACTGGCATTAGATCTGGATTAGCACGGGATGGGATGCACGTTCTGGTGCAATGTTATTGGGGCAACAGGAGATTTCTGTTATGTTTTCTGGTCAATAAACGTTGTGTGGGACAAGTGTATCACAATCACCTCTATACTAAAAGGATTCATGTTGATCTATAGCATTAGCGATTGATGGCGACGCTCTTACATTGAAGGTGTCGGCGAAGTTAGCTTGCAGCTCTTCGGCGCCCTCCTCGCTGAAGGGCTGCAGGAGGCCCAGGCCTAGCATGTAGCGACACAGCTCTCTGGCCTCCTCCCCTGAGGACGCTGCCTCCGCATGTTGGGGACGTAGCCTCTCTAGAAGAGTCCGGCCTGCAGGGACAGACGTGAAGAGATGACAGAGGGTTAGAGACAGGCGTCCGAGGGAGAGGGACGAGACAGCGAGGCACCAAAATGGACACAGTGAGAGAAGAAATAGTGTGGGGGTGGGGACAAGAGATAAGACTATACTAATATATAAGCCTGTAACAAGAGGTAGAAAGAAAGAGAGTAAGAGGGGAGAGTCTTGTCTATGGAGATCTGCTCTTCTGTCGAAATGGGCGAACAGTCGGCTGAATAGTTTGGCTAGCAATAGCTGGCTAGCGTTATCAGAATCTAGTGATGAAGGCAGAGAGCCAACAACATTTCACAAACTATTCAGTATTTACATATTTACATTTAAAAACATGTTGTCATGCAATATTTAGCATGTCAAGTAAAACAGTTAAACAACATGCATTCGACCCAACAAGTTGTAGTAGAACTCGCTGGCATTCCTTTCCTGAGATGGCGGGAACCATTAAACGGCTCCATGTGAAGCATGGACATGTGAAACAGGGACACAGAGCGGAGCAATGTCACACAATCAAAAACACAACATAGTCCTCATTGATCCACATGACACATGTTCATTCAAAGACACAGCAACACAGTTGAGGGTGACACGAGCGAGGCTACTTCTAAAAACGCCCGCTGTCGCTCTCCCCCGGCTATGTTTCCGCACTCCATATCGGGATAAAAGCATTACGCCTCCATTAATGAACCTCCATTTCTGTTCACCCCCGGTGACCTGCTGAAGCAAACACACCATTATAGCACAGAGCTAATGGATGCCATTATTGATACGGCCTGCTGGAGTGCAGAGATGTGCTGTTAAATGCCACGCTTGAGCTGCGGAAAGCAGCAGAGACAACATGCAAGGACCCCTATCGCCCTCCACAGGATTAGGACAAACTATTCACAAAAAACATCATATATATATATATATATAAAACTTGGCTTGGGAACCGGAAGGTCGCTGGTTCAAGTCCCCGAAACACCTGGGCACTGCCGAAGTGCCCTTGGGCAAGGCACCAGAATCTTACTTCTCACCACCTGCAAAGCACTTAACAACCTGGCCCCTCCCTACATCTCACCACGCCCCTACCCATCGCCTCAGGTTCTGCAGATGCCAACACTCTATAGACCACCAGGACCAAGCTCTGGACCTGGGGATCACAGGACCTCCTCAGTTGCCGCACCCACCCGCCCTTCTCATTACATTACAGTAATTTAGCAAACGCTTTTATCCAAAGCGACTTACAATAGTGTGTTTCAACAAAGGAAGGTAAGAGAACAACTCGTCACCAGAAGTCAAAAGTGCATTTAATTTCTAACAAGTCTCCAATAACTGAACCAGTGCTCAGGTAGAAGTACAATAATTCAGGTAAAAGTGTAAGGGAAAAGTACAATAAGTTGGCAAACAATAAATAACGATATCTAGAACAATATCTACCTATCTATAATATGCAATCTACTTAGATGATTGACTTAGCGCTACGAGGAAGGATCCGGGAAGTGTGTCCTCAAGAGATGGGGTTTCAGCCTGCGGCGGAAGATGGGCAGTGACTCTGCAGTCGTGACCTCCGTGGGGAGTTTGTTCCACCAAATTGGGGCCAGGACGGAGAAGAGCCGTGACGGGGTAGATCGGCCACACGGCCCCTAAGTGAGGGGGCAAGCAAACGGCCAGTAGTAGCCGAGCGAAGTGGACGGGTTGGGATGTAGGCCTCGACCATTGCCTGGGGGTAGGATGGAGCAGTACCTTTTACTGCCTTGTAGGCTAGCACCAAGGTCTTGAACTGGATGCGAGCAGCTACAGGTAGCCAGTGTAGAGTCCGAAGGAGGGTATATGTGTGGGAGTACTTGGGGCGGTTGAACACCAGGCGAGCTGCAGCTTTCTGAATGAGCTCCAGGGGCCTGATGGCAAATGCCGGGGCGCCAGCAAGGAGGGAGTTGCAGTAGTCTAGCCGGGAGATGACAAGAGCCTGGATGAGCACCATTTTCAGTGAGAAAAGGCCGAATCCTCCTGATGTTGTAGAGGAGGAATCCGCAGGAGCGTGTCACCGATGCAATGTTTGCCGAGAACGACAGTTGGTCGTCCAGGGTCACACCCAGATTCCTTGTCTCAGTCTGAGTATGTGTCACCACAGCATCATCAATGGTGACAGCCAGGGCTCAGTGCGGACAGCCCTTTTCTCACAGCCACATCAGACAGTCAGACACCCTAGCAGCAAAAACCCACCCTCTTCACAACAGCTTTCTCCTGCTAACCTTGTCCATCCTCACATCATTATGATCATAGTAATAATAATAATAATAATAAATTGTATTTATAACCGCACTTTTAATTTGAGTAGACAAAACTCAAAGTGCTACAGAATAAAATGGTTTAAAAAAACAACAAAATAAAAGCAGCAACGTTTAAGCCGGCATGGCAACAAGTGGGGTTTTTAAAAATCGAGTAAAAGGCTATTATAAAAAGATGCGTTTTTAGGCCTTTTTTTAAAAGCATCCACAGTCTGAGATCATCATCATCATCATCATCCTCCACTCCATCCACTTAGTTTTGTCCATCTTGTGTTTTCTCTACATGGTTGTTTGTCACCATTTCTCTTTTTTTGTAAAGCATCTTTGTGTATTTTGAAAAGTGCTATATAAATAAAATGTATTAGAATTATAATAATACAAATTATATATAATAATAATAATTATTATTATTAGAATTATTATTATTAATATTAATAAAATACGGCAAGTTCATTCGTTCATGCGAGCATGGTGAACGCCAGCCATACTCCGGACCACTGAAGCTGGACTCTCCATGCCATGTCATGGCAGTCAGCAATTGTGAGGAGAGACTAGACTCGAACCAATTAGCCTCAGCCTGAGAAAAGTTTCCCAGAGAGAGAAGCGTCAGACACTAACAGCAGCAGCAGTGGGCAGTTAGCTGGGGTCCGGCACACCGCCTGTGTGGATGATATGAGTTTGCTTTGTGCCCCGTGTTACGACAATCAAAAACCGAACCGGCATGAGCCCAGAAGGAAAGGGGGAGAGGGGAGGGAATTGAGAAGGATTAATATAGATCATCATTGTTCTAACCTGCAAAACCCTGTTAGGGCTTCAAGAGGAATATTCTGGGTTTTCCATCCCCACGCAGCAGTAGAAGAGGCAGCAATAGAAGGCGAGGGGGGGGAGGGGGTAAACTTCAACTGTGAAACAGCAGTAGCTGGAAAGGGAAAAGGTGTTGAAGCCGAGAGAACAAGTAAAAATAGAACCTCTAACAGGGTTTTTGGTACAATTTACAGGGAGGCAAACTGACAGCGGGAAACACTGAGCCGATGGGCAAAAAGCACTGGGTTGACAATGGTTGTATCATATGGTTTAATATCAGAAATATCATGGATTTACTTCATGAATTCAATTCATATGTAAATTGCAGCATTAATATCTCATCCATGGTATTTGTAAATAAAGTTTTACAATTAATACAAAAATATAAAAAAGCACTGTGTAAAGATTCCCACTCCGTTACATCAGAATTGGTACAAAGTACAATGCTTTTCAAAATAAATAATAGAATGTTCCGGCCCTTTCAGGGAAGAATAAGCCCAGCACTGGGTCTTAACAGCAGAGCCCCACTATATTTAGATATGAAAAGTCAAATCATTTCTCTCAGTTTCCTTCTATGGTAACACACACACACACACACACACACAATCAATTAATCAGTGTTGGAAAGTAGTCTGCTCCTGTGTCACACTCCATCACTTTAATCTTTTTTCCACTCTCTTGAGAGACACGCTCTTGTGTGTTTGTGTGTGTGTGTGTGTGTGTATGAAGGGTGTGTGTGTGACTAGGGGCTACACGCTCAACTGACCACTGATCAGAGTCACATGAAGCATTGAATCTGTTAGTGTCAGTTAGTGAGTCCCACGGACAACAAGACTCGAGAGACGATCAAAAAGCGTTGAGGAACATATTAAGTCCTCAAGAACCGAGGTTGTCAAACAGAGATATAGCGCGTAAAAGAGACAGCATGTCCATGCATGCTGTTCTGCACTGGTGACTTCAGGAGAGGCAGTGCAACTTCATCTCTGGATCGTATGTGTGGTTATGTCATGCGTGTAAACGTCACTTGGTGTGTGTGTGTGTGTGTGTTGGGTGAGAGAGAGAGAGAGAGAGAGAGAGAGAGAGAGAGAGAGAGAGAGAGAGAGAGAGAGAGAGAGAGAGAGAGAGAGAGAGAGAGAGAGAGAGAGAGAGCTAGAGCAAGACCAAGAGAGAAAAGAGCTAGAGAGAGAGAGAGAGAGAGAGAGAGAGAGAGAGAGAGAGAGAGAGAGAGAGAGAGAGAGAGAGAGAGAGAGAGATGTTTTGAGCGGGGCATCACATTGCTCTGGGCCATATCTAATGTGGTCAGTCGCTCCCCTGATGCACACATGCGGACAGGAGGGAGCACAGCTGAGCTCCTGACAGTCAGCAGTACACACAAGAGGACAGACGTGACATTGTGTGTTCATGAAGACGGGCCTTTGTTTCCAGGCGACACATCACCGTGAGGACCCTCTCGAACGCTTTGTCTGCCATTCATGTGTTACTGTGTGACACACACACACACACACACTGTATTCTGTCAAATCGTACACCATTTTGTATTATACAATTATTAGCTATGACACGGTTGCGTGGATGATTTTGGTTAACTCATTGAGATAATCATTTAGACTTTCAATCAAAGTTCTAGTGTTACAATGTCCCTGCATAATAGGCTCTTTATATTACAATGCAATAGAGAAGGGGGTACAATATAAAATATAATCAAATCCCTCTCGCCACGAGTACATGGTACCCTCCTACATTCACATTCATAGACTCCATCATGAATATGGAGAACGGTGTATGGAGAACATCCCGGGTCACAACAAATCGATCTAGGATCTATTCATTAGGTCAGGTTCGAGTAGAGGGTAAGGCCAACATCGCGGAAGAATCAGGGAAACACAAAACACAAGAGGGTCCTCAGTAGAAATACCATAACCCAGCCACACCAAAACCGGATTCCGGATTTGAATCTTGTATAAGTAATCTAACCACCAAGTGTTGTCCAATTCCGCACATAACATTTTGAGTTATTTTTCCTAAAAGACAAACACAAATAAACAGGGGGGAAAACATAACCTCTGTCCCATCTTCGAGGGGGAGGTAACAAAGCAGTAACACACATTTAGATAGTTCGAAAATGTGTGAAATTGCGATTTAGTACACTAAGAAGTGTGCAGAAGAGGGAGAACTACTGGACTCACCAGAGAAGACGTCCAGGAAGGACACTGTAGAAGCGGGGCTCTTGTGGCGGCCGTGGGCCCTCTTGGAACCCAGGGTCCAGTACCCCCCGCCGGAGCGGTTCCTCTTGGGTGACCCGGCATCCCCGTCGCGCCAGGATCTCGGCTCGTCCACCTCCCCGGACCAGTCCGCCGAGAGGCCGAGAGGCCCGGCCACGGAACAGGACCTCTGCCTGCGGACCCTAAAACTTTGGGCCTGGACGAGGTTAAGGTCGTTGCCGTCTGTTCTCCTGGGAACCTGGGGGCTGGTGATGGGGGAGCCGACGGGCGAGGTGAGCTGTCTCGTGGTGGTCTTGACGTACGAGGGGTGGATGGGCGGATAGAGCTTGACCGCCGAGGCCGCAGAGGACTTCCGCCTCCCGTGGGATGCGGGCGGGCTCCCCGGCAAACTGGACTGATTGTTCTTGCGTCGGTTTAGAGACAGGTAGTCCCGCCTCCCGGGTTCTTCTTCCTCCCTATCCAGAGTCAAGTCCAGGCTGCACACGCGTTTGAGCGGTGCATCCGTAGGTGCGCCGGCCGAAGGGGCTGAGAGTATTTCGGGGAGGCACGCATTTTCACTGCGGGACGCTACCTCTTCCAGAGCGGGGAACACGGGACTGTTGGCCTCGGCACTCTCATAGGAGGTGTTGGCCGTAGTGCCGCTTGTCTTCTGAAAGAGGTTGCCACTGCTTCTCTCCGTGTCCACGGTGGAGGACGAGGAAGGGCCACACACGTCGCTCAGAGACCCCGGTTGGGATGACTGCTCGGTTTCCACTCCAGCGATTTGGTCTTCGGCTTTGGTGGGACTGAGGCCAGCAGCGGGATCCTTACAGTAAACATTTGGTAAAGTCGTTGACGCCACCGCCTCTCTCTCTTCAGAGGAGGCGGGCCCCTCGAATGGCAGGTTCACGTGGCCCCCCTCCGCCATCCCGCACTGCTGCTGTCGGATGGTCAGCTGGATGTCCGACAGGAGGTCCTCGTGTTCGCCCACCGCCGAGTGGAAACTGTAGAGGTCGGCGTCTGAGGCCGAGCTCGTCTTCCTGCCGTCTTCATCCGCCGTGGACCGCCGCCGATCCGCCCCGCTCAGACTTCCGCTGTCCGACATCGTGCCAGTTTCATCGCCGTAGAGGTTGCTGTCCACATTGGCCCCGCCCAGGTCCTCCTCGGAGAGGCCCTTTGCCTTGGAGAGACTCTTTCTGATCCTCATGCTGGAAAACACAGAACCCTTTGACTCTTTTTTTTTCAAAGCGCATTCTGGCCCCGCTCCTTTGCTACTCGTCTTACTCAGGGGTTTCTTCAATTTTTTGTCCACCTCCGGCTTGCAGTCATCTCCCCCGGCCCCATCGCAGGTTGGATCCCCATCGCCGGGACCTTCTCCTCCTCCTCCCTTCTTCTGCTTCGCCTCCTGGTTCCCCATGTTCCTGAGGAGGCGCACCCCTTTGGCGATCAGGCCATGCTGCTGCCCGGCACGCGCCTGGACAGAGTCAAACCCCTCCTGGGCTGCGGTGACCAGCGCTGATCCTCTCCTGATGAAACTCTGCCTCCGGCGTCCCGCCGCGGGAGGCTGAGTGGCGGACGCTGCCGCTGATGCCTCCGCTGACGAGAGGTGCAGACTGGCAGCGGCGGCAGTCACAGGCTGGCTGCCGCTCGGCGCTCTGTCTCCCTCCCTCCCCGGCTTAGCCCCTCTCGCTCGCTCGTCCCCGCTCTCTCGCCGCCCCTCCCGCTTCGCCCTGCATACGGGGCTGCTGGTGGAGCGCGTCAGGCGAGGATGCTGTGGCAGCGATGGCCCTCCCCCCCCCCCACCGGGCGGGGGGCACTGCTGTGGCTCTGTACCGTGCTCTAGGATGTGCAGCTGCTGCTGTATCACAGGGAGCAGCAGTGCAGAGTGCTGCTGCTGCTGCCTACAGAGGACATTGGACACACTGCTCTTTCTCCTGCCTTTGAACGTGGTGGTGAAGAAGCTCTCTTTGAGGAAGGGCACCTTTGTCTCCACCGTCTTCCTGGTCTGCATGCTGTCCCCTGTGGTCTTTCTCCTCAACCAAGTGTTTGTGTGTGGGGGGGAAGGGGGCACTTGACAGGGCTAAAATGAGGAAAAGTAATTTATGTAAGTTAAACATTGATCTTATTCAAGGGGGAGTAGAGGAGTGGTTACAGAGCACTCATTAAAAATGTATTTGTTTCACAACATTTGATATGGTATTATCATTTTGTTTAGTTTTTCCTTTTTTAATCAGATTACATAACACGTTATGCCTATTTATCAACAAAACAAAAAAATGATCAGTTGTGTACTGTGTGCTTATGTATGCGTGTGCATTCTCTCTCTCTTTCTCTCTCTCTCTCTCAAAGACAGTCCTCATGTCTTAAACGGCGTATTCACCTGAAGAAGAAACAAACCCCCAACACCCCCTCTCTATGGGTTAAACACATGCTTCATTGCATGCATAACCTCTTTCCCCCAAGTCACCTGCTGATTAGGGTGTGGATGCGACACAGCTGTCGTCCGCTGATTGGATCTAATTGAAGAGGGCCGTTTACAGGGAAGCCGGCAGCCCTGCAAAAAAAACCTGAAAGCATTTTTGAAAAGCGTGGTCAGGGCCAAATGGACAGAACCAATTTGACTAATGATTAGCATTATGGCTGAGGCCTGAGTTATTATTATTGAGCTGAATTTTCACTGTGGTGACCCGTGTCTTGCCAAAGTTCACACACACACACACACACACACACACACACACACACACACACACACACACACACACACACCACACACACACACACACACACACACACACACACACACACACACACACACACACACACACACACACACACACACACACACACCCTGATTAATATGCCCTTTTCACAGGAAAAACACAGGTGTCGCTCATAACACAAATTATGGGTGTGCTCCTTTTATATACCAGGGACACTATTGACCATCTCTCAGATGACCCTCTTGTCAGAGCTGTCATAGCAGGTTCAAACAAAGATGTAGCTCCCCCCACCCCCCCCTGCCCCGACATTACGATTTGGAAGGTGGGTGTTTCACGTGTTCACGTCAAAGCACCAGTGTGCTTATATATATATAAAATATATCAAATTGATATATATTTAAAATCATTATTATTTTTTACAATATTTGTGTATAATAACTCAAACCATTTCCACTACTGGCATCTCAGAGATCCTACATTATTACAATAATATTTCCCTTTAAAGCTTTTCAGAGCAGAGTATCTCTTTTCATTTAGTTTTCTTGGTTTGATAATATCCATGTCCAACTCCTTGGGAGTTGTCTGGATTCAAGGCATGAATATTTTTTAATAAAAACGAACTCTAAAATATAAAAAGGTCTGTTAATTAAACTGTTCCTTGAGAGTTTGAAGATGTTTAAAAACGGTATACAATTACATATCAGTACTTCAGAAATTAGTCGAGAAATGATGACAGCAGCCTCTAAAGAGCTATCTAAAGAGCTAAAACACAACATACAACTCCAATAATTATTACACAGTACACAATAAACATTATTGTTTCTAGCACATTTCAGATATAAAACTGAAAAGTAAGTTAAAAGCATAGCAGGACTTGCCTGGATAGCAGATTCCCCTTCAGTGAGTATTTCTTAGCATTGACCCAAAAACAAAAACCTCCCAAGTGACAAATCAAGACAGGACAAACAGGCGCTTGTCATCTCCCGAGGTCTCCTCCGCTCAGCCAGCGATCACATGAAACCCGGGGAAGCTTCGACCACGTGGTCGGCCTCACGGGGCCACAGGCTTGTATCAGAGAGTTCTGTGGACCACCAGTATAGAGACAACACACAGCACCAGGAGAGGCCAGATGATGCAACTTACTTGACAACCTACTGCATGGACACATCACATGACACATTGGGACTGTGTGTGTGTGTGTGTGTGTGTGTGTGTGTGTGTGTGTGTTTTTGAACGTGTGTCTGAATGTGTGTGTGTGTGTGTGGTGTGTGTGTGTGTGTGTGTGTGTGGTGTGTGGTGTGTGTGTGTGTGTGTGTGTGTGTGTGTGTGTGTGTGTGTGTGTGAATGTGTGTTTGAACGTGTGTCTGAATGTGTGTGTGTGTGTGTGTGTGTGTGCGTGTATGTGCGTGCGGTGTAATTGCATAGTGTGGAGATACAGATTGTGATACATAGGAGACTAGACAATTGATCAATACAATATGATGGCTTCTCTCTAAAACATGGCCTGGTGTAAAACAAACGAGGATATGTTTTTTGGGGGTTTTGTCAATAAATCATTAGTTTATTGACTTATATCAACTGCATACTTGAAATGTAACAAATACAAAAGAAAATAAAATACTTGTAAATATATTTTCTTTCTTCCTGTGTTCATCAATTTAGGTAGTTTACATTTGCCAATGTTTAAAAGAACAAAAACTTGTATATCCATGAATAATGCATTTTTTAACACTTTTGTACATTGCATGGAGAAACAGCAAAAATACCCATACGTTTACTACAGACACAGGACATTTTCTGCATCGTCCCTTCTTGCACACAGTATACCGATAAAGTCCACGATAATACAATACGATCCCACTGCAGCCCTTAGTCTGGATCCTAGTTCCTACAATCCTGTATTGTTATAAACTATAACACCCCCCCCCCCCCGTGTTCAGTATGAATAGATTGGTAAAAGAAGAGAAGAACATGCTGCTGAAAAAAAAAAGGCAAAATCGAACTTTTACTTTCAATGTGCGGTCAAATAAAGAAGAGCAGTTATGTTTAATTGCCAACTTTACGCGTAGCCCCACTCATAAGAAAATAAAACAAAAGCCAGGCAATTAAAAAAAACTCAATGAGAAATGAGAAATCAGTTCATTGGCAATACGTCTCAAATCATATATATATATTTATATATATATATATATATATAATAAGGTACGACCCCAAGTCATGTGAAATAATGGTTAAATAAGAAAAATAACGTCTTCAATCTATAATTAAATAATCATAGATTCAGAACAGAATCTGGAAATGATACAAGTCATTATATCAGTAACATCTCAATAATTATTCATAATGCCAAATATATTCACTCTTAGAATTCAATGATAACATTTGGTCCAGATTGAACCTATGCACCTATGTGTGCAAAATAGAAGATAATATTAATATAATAATCTGTGTGGTGTTTTTCTGCATTTTTGGTTTGGAGATTTTACTGGCCTCTGCATAGTGAAGTTTTCACGAGCCACTAGAGGTCACCATTGATCTACCTATTAAAGAGGGGACTGACAGTCATGAATATTTTATATTTTCTTCTTTTTAAACAATGGACAAAATAATCCCGTTGCCATCAAAATGACGTGTCTGCTCGTACAACTATCGTGTCACAACTCAGCAATATCCTAATGTACACACACAGCATATCACCATCATCATTGTTATACGTATCACTGTTAAAAACAGAAAAAACCTCAACCACATGGAACGGAACAGAGCTACTTGATGCACACAATATCGTCTCCACCAAGTCAATCACGACACTCACATTAAACAGCACAGCAGCGGCTCTCGGGACTGTGGTGCCACACGACCTAGTCACTATTCTTGTCACTAATCTGGTCAGCAGAAGGAAAAATAAAATCATCGCACTGGCTCAAAAAACCTAGACTCAAAGATTAATCACACAAAACCATAACAGACCTCTGTCGACTCAAGAAAATAAAAACACAGCCTCGTAACCATCTGTATTTCCGTAAGACACACGAAAACTATATTTAAGTAGAAAGGCAAAATGTACAGAAGAGAGTTGAATTAAAAACATCCACCGACCACACTGGAAAGTCAAATGTACAATGCATTATAACCATCGACCGTGAATCGGTCCTTTTGCCTTGACACTTTGTCACTTTGACATCTGCTGAACGGTAACTCTAACCGGACACTTCCTAGATCTACTGTCATCACCACAAGAGGGGAGATGGTACAAATGTGTCTGGCCTTTCTCCAAAGGTGTCCTTTTCCTTAAGGTTTCAATTGCACTTCAGTATTTCTCCTGCAATGCGTCTAAAAGCCCTTTTCTTTCATTTTCAACGCCAAGTCCATTCTTTCAAGCTGCACTTATGTGGAATTGTGAACCCCCCCCCCCTTCCTCCTCCTCCTCCTCCCACACCACCCCACCCCAACCCCAACCCCCCATTGACAGTGGAGGGGGCTTTCATCTGTGCACCTCACCTTTTATAAAACCCCCCCTAGCGCACCACCCAGCATGAACACACAACCACCCCCCCCCAGCCCCATCCAAGACCCAGCCCAAGAGGGCTCTTACTCTGAAAGAAAGCAGTCCGGGGAATTCACAGGGGGGGAAACCGGCGGAGAAACTGTGAGCGCATGAAGCTGCACGGAAAAACAAACAATCACCACATCACACCTTGTATTTTTTTTTTTGTAATTGTCTTCGAGCTTCATCCCACCCCCCCGCCCCATTTGTCAGTGGTCCATTATCAGCCTCGCTGAACCAAAACAAAGGCTCCACATCCCCCCCCCCCCCCCATCTTCATCATTCACGTGGAGTCTCGCGGGATTTTCCTGTGAAACACCACCGAATGTCTCTGCTGGAACTGCTGCTTCCTGCGCTTCTTCTTGTCCCAGCGGCAGAGCAGGATCATCTTGAAGGTGGTGCGGAACGTCTTGTTGCACAGCGCGTAGCACATGGGGTTGACCGTGCTGTTGACGTAGCACAGCCAGTAGCCCACCTCCCACAGCGTGGGCGGGATGCAGGTTTTGCAGAAGGTGTGCACCAGCACCATGATGTTGTACGGCGTCCACGTGATGATGAAGGCGAGGAGGATGGCACTGAGCGTCTGCGCCGCCTTCTTCTCCTTGACCAGGGACATGCGCTTGCGCTTGGTGATCTGGGTCCGGGCCCGGGCGGCGAAGCGCTTGGCCAGGGCTGCCTCCTTGAAGGTGATCGGCGCCGAGGCGGACTTGGCCACGGTGGCCACGGACACGTCGCCGGCAGAGTCGACGGACGCCGTGGGGTGACCGGTGAAGGAACTCGCTTTGGCCGTGCCTTGGACCAAAGGCTGCACCTTGTGTGACGGGAAACATTGGTTGTAGTTGTTGTTCGCTCCTGCAAGGGGGGTGGTGGTGGCAGCCGTGGAGTTGGCGGTGGGGGCGGCGGCAGCGCTAGGGGCAGTGGTGGCAGTGCCAGGGGTGGTCGAGAGGCCACCGTCTCGGCTGTCCTCTCGGCCTCTGAGCGGATGTTCTTCGGAGGCCTCGTCCAGGTCCTCGCACGAGGTGAGCTGGGAGTTGACGATGGCCTTCATCCCGGGGAGGTTGAGGACGATGGAGAAGATGGCGTGGCTCTTGGGAATCATCTCTCTGCCACTGCAGTCCTCATCATCCGAAGACCCAGAGTGGTCCACGAACACTCCCGCCTCGTTGTTGTTCCAGCTGTCGCTGCTGCTCTGCTCCGGGTCGCCCTCGCCTCCTCGAGTGCTGCCAGGCCTCCCGGACCGCAGCCCGGACGACCAGCAGTTCAAGCGGCCAATCAGAGCGCGGCAGGTGCTCTTCTTCTGGGACGAGCGGGTCAGCTCGTAGCTGCTGCAGCTCCTGGAGCTCCCCGTCGGGTGCTGGATGAAGCGTGACCTCCGTTCCCTGCCACTGCTCTTACCACCACAGCCACCACCGCCACCGCCACCGCCACCTCCTCCCCCGGGCACCCCTCGAATCCCAGAGCCCTGGAGCCCAGTCAGCTCTCGGGAGCGGTTCTGGGTCTCCTGGTAAATCCGCCAGTACAGGACACTCATGATTGTCACCGGCAGGTAAAAGGCGGCCACCGCCGTGCAAAAGGTGATTGTGGGCTCCGAGAGGAACTGAATGTAGCATTGGTTGGATGGCACCGTCCGCTTCCCGACAATGAATTGCCACAGCAGGATGGCTGGCGCCCAGAGGACCAGAGACACGAACCACGCCAGGCCGATCATCAGCACGGCCCGCTTGGTGGTCCGCTTGGCCCTGTAGGTCAGCGGCCTGGTGACGGAGAAGTAGCGGTCGAAGCTGATGACTAGCAGGTTCATGACCGAAGCGTTGCTGGCCACGTAGTCGATGGCCAGCCACAGGTCGCACGCCCAGTTCCCCATGGACCACTGGCCCATGACGATGTATGCCGTGTAGAGGTTCATGGAGATGACCCCGATGATGAGGTCGGCCACCGCCAGGCTCAGCAGGAAGTAGTTGTTGACCGTCTTCAGCTGACGGTTCACCTTGAAGGACACCACCACCAGGACATTGCCGACGATGGTGACCAGCGACAGCGAGCTGGTCAGCAGCACGATGAACACCACCTGCCACATGGGGGGGCCGCCGAACGCCTTGTAGTCCCCGGCCAGGGTGGCCGTTCCGTTGGGGTCATCCGTGGTGAGGTTGTAGAGGGCCCCGTGGAAGGAGGTGTTCAGGTCACCCAGGGTGGTCAGGGGAGGCAGCGTCCAGGGGTCTCCGCTTTCTCCTCTTTGGTGCAAAGCATTGGACTCTGGGTAGGCACCTCCGCCAGGGTGGGATGTGATGCGAGTCAGGAAAATGCCAGGGTCTGTGCTGTTGGAGCTCATCGTTAGGCCCTGGCATATTCTGGAGAGAGAGAGAGAGAGAGAGAGAGAGAGAGAGAGAGAGAGAGAGAGAGAGAGAGAGAGAGAGAGAGAGAGAGAGAGAGAAAATGGAAAGAATAGATAAGGTAAAAGGGAGGAGAAGTGAACAATGAGAGGAGAAATTAAATTAAAAAAATTAAAAGACGAGTCATTAATTAAACAAGTAATTGAAACTGTTAAAAAAATAAATCACACTACCCATTCGTTTGGAGAATTTGATTTTTTGTTTTGCTTTCACTCCCTGCTAATGAGACTCACGCAGCAATATGGGGATGAATTACCAGAGAGGAACAAATCAAGAAATGAAGTGGGAGGGAGTGGGAATATCAACTATTAAAACGGCTCAACATAAATCACCTAGGAAATTACTTTTAACGTTTAAATCGAACACTTTAAATCTCATCAGCAATAAAAAAAAGAGTTGATCTGCTAATGATTATTGCGTAAGTATGTTGGGGACAAAGTTGTAATGCAGCGCAATCACATCCACTCAAACTTACATGGTTATGAATTATTTTTCATAGTCAGGGGTTGCCATTGTTAACTTCCTACAGAGTGTGTAAAATAGCATCGCCTTGCGTGCATGTGTCCTTTAAATTGTTATGGTCGCAAAAAGCAATCTGCTTTCATCTGTTTTGCTATCAGCGTCTCTTCTGCAGAGTTATCGAATGAAAGGCCTTAAACAATCAAAGAGTTTGCAGATATATATATATACGGCTGAAGAATTTTTAAGACTTTTTGAAACAGGTTTGAAACAGGACAGCGACTGAAGAATTAATTTCTGCTTTGCAATTCAGGACCACCGTTTGTTTTCGCAATGCGGCTTCATTCACAATGTAGATTGTCCCACTTGATTGGTAATCATGTCTTCTGTAGTTGTTGAATCTAAAGTTCACAGCGAGAGAGAAGCAAGGCCACTGAACGACAGCTATCTACGAGTCGCCTGGTGGTAGAACCAAAGAACAGAGAAACATTTTGTTCTCTCTCCCTCTGACGCCGGATATGTTCAGGGTCAACTTTGGTGTGGTGCTATCATTTGGAAAACAAAGTGATAATGACATGTTCTAAGAGTGTGAACACATAATAGTGTTTGTGTTTACAAAAAAAACTACTTAGATGGCATGAGGCTGTATTACAGCAAGGCACTTTTCTGTAACAACATACAGGACACAAACCTAAACTCCACCTCCTATTGTTCATTTTCTGTTATACAGTGTGTCAACTACCATCAATATTGTGATTACATTATCCGTCGGATGATCCCGACGGGTTGGTAGTTTGATTCTCCGTGGCTCATACACACGACACGGAGGGCAGGTGCTTTGCTGTGTTAGAATCCCATATATATACGCCGCACCCTTAAGTGCATCACACCCCTTGCTAATCAGCAACCGTTTTGCACGCGTTTTCCGGGCCTAAGTACAAGCTGGGGTACGGTAGGAGTGTGGCACGACAAGGCTATCCCTCAAGGAGCCACAAAACAGCTGCCACCTGTAGCCACGGTTATTTTATACACTGCTTTGCGGTGATAACTGGGACCGACTCCTTCGTAGCACAACTCATCCCACCGAAGATTTTCAAGAGAGAACTGTTGCGCCTCAACCTCCTCGTCTTAATGCATGATGGTTTCACACCAAAGTAATGTGTTAATGTCTGTTAAAGTGTTATATAAGGAAAATGCAACACCAGCACGGACACGCGCACGCATGCGCACAAACACACGCACACTTTCGGACCTCCCACAGCGCAGTTAAAGTGCCTGAGTGGCCCCTAGCCACCAGCCATTGAGTCATCTGTGACAGAGAGAGAGAGATAGAGAAAGAGAGAGAGAGACAGGGAGAAAGAAAGAGAGAAAGTTGCTCCTATTATAAGGAGGCTCTCTACTGTGCAGCAGAGACCCACAGGCACATGCACCGATAATGCACACAATGCACACATATTTAAAGAGCATGACAAGGAGGCAAATGCCGGTCACAGCAAATTTCTCTCACACACACACACACACACACACACACACACACGGACACACACACGTGTGCCTTCAAACAAACACACGCGCCCCATATATACACAGGCTCACTAGCAGGAGGGACACAAGAAAACCACAAGAAGACGAACGCAAACAAAGCGTGAAAGCACATCAAACTAACGGCTCGGGAACTCGCCTAAACCTGAGGAGTTAAGACTTTATTCATAATAAACAACATTCTTAAACACTCCTCCTCCCCTCCCTCCTCCTGCCACCCCCCCCCCCCCCCCCTTCTTCAGTAAACAGTCAAGTTTTAGCGCTTCGCGAGGCACATCGCGCTTGGCGGAAATGGGACGCTAACGCTCGTTAGTGTCCCATTACCGCCAAGCGCGACCGGCTGTTGGGGGGAAAGAAACAGGAAACAAAGGGGAAAAAAACATGGGACAAGGGACTGTGGAGGAGGGTCTGTGGAGGAGGGTCTGTGGAGGGGTGTGGTGGTGGTGGTGGTCAGAGAGTAAGGCTAAGTGGGGCTCTTGTTAGGAGGGAGATATGGGAGGTATATGTGTGTGATGGAGGGTGTGCGTGTGCGTGTGTGTGTGTGTGTGATAGATGCTATCGCCGTCTGCTTGTACCGATTTTCAGGAACAATCCCCAGAGGGAAGGAGTTGGTAGTGCAACACCGGGTTAAAAGGGCAGCCTTCGCACGGTTATTCCTGTGACATTAATGAATCAAAGTTGTGCCGATAACGACAGCCTTAGGGTGCAGTACAACATCCTCTCTCTTTGTCACGGGTGGTCTGCGTAAATCTTTGATGAGCAGATTCACATCATCCCTATCATCATCTCCCTGCTCCCTCCCCTCTCCCCTCTCCTCCCTCCTCTCCCCTCTCCCCCTCCCTTCCTACATCACTTTCTCCCTCTCTCTCTCCCTATCTCTCTCTCTATCGCTCTCCCTCCCCCTCTCTCCATCACTTTCTCCCTCTCTCTCTCTCGCCCTCCCTATCTCTCTCTCTCTCCTCCCTATCTCTCCGTCTCTCCCTCTCTCCCACCCTTGTCTCTCTCTCCCTTAATCTCTCTTATTCTCACTTCCTCCCTCTCTCTCCCTCCCTCTCTCTCTCTTCCCCTTCCTATCTCTCTGTCTCTAGTCTCTCCCTCCCTCTCTCTCTTTTCCGCTTCCTATCTCTCTCTGTCTCTCTTCTCTCCCCCCTCTCTCGCTCCCTATCTCTCTCTCCTCCTCCTCTCTCTCTCTCTCACTTTCAGTCTCCCTCTCTCCTCCTTTCTCCCTCTCTCCCCCCCCCCCCCCCCCACAACTCTCCCTCTTTAGTAGTCGCTGCAGACTTTGATCAAACCCCGCCCCCCCCCCCCCAAACACACACACACCCCCAACACACATTAAAAGATCAATAGTTGTTTTCTGTTTCTTTCTGATCAAACCAGTTTTTTGTTTTACTGACATTTAGGGAGTCATTGTCATTGACAGCAGGGGGTTGAACACTGCCTCCATCATCCAGATTCCCATCTCAATGATCGCATGACTAATGCTGGCCACAATCTAGTGGATCACAAGAACACGCCGCAGAAGGGTAAACACTCTCGCTTTCAAACTAACTTGGCAATTAGCGGTCATGTATTTCACGCGTGGCGCTAACAGCAAAAAACAAACAATTAATAGCTCAAGGCTATTTCACGGCGTCGGAGACGCCTGGTGAACAAAGTCAATTTTTGAGAGACGTTGATTTGATAGAAAGGGGTGCCGATCAAAGAAAGAGAGAGAGAGAGAGAGAGAGAGAGAGAGAGAGAGAGAGAGAGAGAGAGAGAGAGAGAGAGAGAGAGAGAGAGAGAGAGAGAGAGAGAGAGAGAGAGAGAGACAGAGACAGAGGCATACGCAGTCCATTTTGAATCGGCAGCCCCTTTCTATCAAATAAACCAAAAATGAAGAAACTCTCGCCGCAACGATAAATACAACGTAAAGCGTGCGTTCGAAAAACTTCATGCTCGTGCTACTGCCGTGTAGCGGTTGCTTGGCGGTGGCCTAATGATGATGCTATTTTTCTCTATTCTAACACTGTTCTCTACCCACGACGCCCCTGCAGACTTCACACTAATGGCTGTTTGGGAAGGCATCCACCAGATCTGCCAACTCCCTGCTGTCCCCTTAACAATGAATTCCACTCTTCATCTTCTTTACTCTCCGACACACAATTCCAGGAATCTGTTTGTACGTATACTAGGACCTTCAGATACCAACAGATACAGAATCACACCGTCGTCACGTGCGAAAGTTTTTAACATCATTTCTTTATTTCAAGATGTTTTTATGTGCCATTTGAAACAACTTCAATGGAATGCCTACTCCCTATTCCCTCCCGCAGTAGGAATTTCCACAACAATACTATACTATACAATACTAAACCATGGTATATACGACCTACAATATGCTATACCCTATAGTCTATAAACACCACTATAAACTACACAATATACTATACTATATATACATTTAACAACACTATACTATGACAATAATATACACAATCAAAATAACCCAAGAAGTGACTGAAGTGACTGAAGGAGAAATCGTTCTGCTTTTACGTTGAGCACATATGTTCGGTTATGCTAAAAAGCTCTATCTTAGATTACCGCGCCAACATTTCTTAAATATTTATTTTGTAAACGTGTCTAATGGCTAAAAGCATTTTAAAGTGCCAGTAGCGCAGCAGCAGCAGCTTAATAATGTAATAACGTAATGAGTCCAGAAAGTCCAGCAAAAGTAAAAAAGTCTAAGTATGTGATGATTTAGTATGTGATGTAATGCAGTGTCTGTGCCGGGTTGGCGGATGTCGCAAGGTGAAACGGGACCTGGCAAGGAGCGCCACCATCAAGTTTAACGATCCCGCCCTATTGGGTGTCCCGGGGCTGCCTGGAAGAAGACACCTCCCGGACAAAACACGTGTTTCTGGGCACAACGGTTTAAGCTTACATCCAACCGCCACAACTGAAGACGATCGGATAGGCGGGGGTGGAGGAGTGAGGGATCAATTCAACGTAAGTGAAGGGAAAAACATAGCCATTTTCAGGCGGGAATCGATCTCTTGATGGCGATCCTGGAGACATTTACTAAATGAAAACACCCTCATGACTCACAAGAGCGCCATTACGGAAAATCTGGACTGTAAAGCTGTTACGTTCTTCTCCATGTTCGCACCCCAGTTAGAGCACTGAGGTCATCGAATGAGGTACTTTTAGATGTCCCAAGGTCTAGGCTAAAAACTAAAGGCGACCAAGCTTTTGCGGTGGCTGCTCCAAAGTTGTGGAACAGTCTGCCACTAAAAATTCGGTCTGCCCAGATCCTAGAGATTTTTAAGTCACGGCTGAAAACTCACTTGTTTTCATTGGCTTTTTGACATCCCTGGTCGTGTTGTGATTATTTATTGTATTTATTGTATTGCATTGACTTGTGCATTTTATATAGTATTTTGTCTGTTTCTGTATACTGTAAAGCACTGTAAACCATACATATGCATATGCAAATTAATATCTATATGGCTAAATATATATATTTTCAATTGCAGTGCATCCTAATATATATATATATATTGTAACGGCCTGGGGAAGGCTGTGATTGGGGATGGGCCCGAGGGGAGTGGTTCCAGTTGGGCGGGAGTTTAGGGGTTGTGGTTCCGTGTTAGAGTTAAGTGTGTGTGTGTGTGTGTGGAAACTAGCTTGTTATCTGACAGCTAAGGGCAATAAACTTGTGTTCACTATACTCTGTGTCCTTCGGCTCATTTCGCTACTATATATATATATATATATATATATATATATATATATATATATACATATATACATATATATATACATATACATATATACATATACATATACATATACACACATATATATATACATATATAAACGTTTTTGAAGGTCAACAGTGTATGTGTATACAATGACTTCGACTGCCTTGCACTGTATCATAACTCCTATAAACTACCTCTACCTATAGTTTACATATTTATTGTTTACATACCTTAAACTGTTGATCCAACTGCATATCCCTGCTCACTACCTGCTGTATAAACATTTAGATATATTTATCCTTGATATAATTGCATACCCCTGCTAAATATCTGTTGAATACTTGTATACATATATATATATATATATATATATATATATATATATATATACCTATAATTCTGCACATATCTCATACATACTCTAAGAGTTATTATATACCTGTTTTTATGCCTAGGAGACTGTCTTTACATCTTATTTAACCAATGTACATTGTATATGACCATTGTATAGACCATAAGAACTTTACTGCAACATTTGCACTCTGTTAGATGCCAAAATCTTGTCGCTGTACTGTACTTGTACTGTGAATCTAATCAAATCTTTATATGTGTATATATCTGTATATATATACACACATATATATATACATATAAACAGTATATATACACTGCTGACCTTGACTGTTATGATGACAACGTGGTGTCTAAGCGTTGTTCATCACGGCAGGTGCTGCCTGCCACGTATATACGGACACTAGTACAAACCGGTACGTACAAGCCATGTAATGAATGTGGTTGTTTAGAGGTTGCCGAGGCGTGAGTGAGGCCCTGGACGCAGCCTGATGGCTCACCAGAGAGCCCTTCAAGTTTAATTAGGTGTTGCTTGTTGTTCCTTTATTTAGTTTGTTTTTATTTAGCCTTTTAATTTGAAGTTGAGATGTACCTCAATTAGCGGTAAGACCTGGTCCTCATTTTCCTTCTCTCAAACAAACACAAATTATTATGGATGAATACCTAAATACACATTTACAAAAACGTAAATATTCACACAGCGGAAAGGAACAACTACAGAAACAAATAACCCAAGGTAAACACAGAGGGGTGCTTCTGACAGCCACACACACAGCCACACACACACACACACACACACACACACACTGACAGGCTCTGTAACAAGCCTGCGGGAACTCACCAGGCTGTACTCAGACCCATGGTGTGTAGTGTGTAGTTTGTAGATTGTATGTGTGTGTGTGTGTGTGTGTGTGTGTGTGTGTGTGTGTGTATATTTGTGCGTGCGTGTGTGCGTGCGTACGTGCGTCGGGGAGGGAGGGAGGGGTTCAGGGGGACAAATGACGGGAAGGGGGAGAGAGAGTGCGAGGAAGGAGAAGAGAGAGAGAAAGAGAGAGAGCGAGAGAGAGAGAGAGAGAGAGATGCGAGAGAGAGAGAGAGAGAGAGAGAGAGAGAGAGAGAGAGAGAGAGAGAGAGAGAGAGAGAGAGAGAGAGAGAGAGAGAGAGAGAGAGAGAGAAACAAAGGGAGCATAAGAAAGATAGATATAGGGCTATGTCAAGCCAAAATACTTGGGGAGGAGTGGGGGGAGGAGTGGGGGGACTCTGGAATGACGGCCACATTGTATGCTTAAAAAACTAGCCTAAATCTCCACCTGGATGGCTTCCAAGGCATACCTTGTCTCAGGGAACCTAAAACAAAAGTGTGAGTTACTGTTATGGAAATCAGCACTGGATTTGTTTTATTTTTTTACGTTTGGATGTCAGCGCGCTGCACGCAGACGGGGGGGGGGGGGGCGCAGACGGGGGGGGGGCAATGCAGGGCCACACTTTAAATTCACCACGCTGACAGCCCCCGTCCTAACAACGCTGATGCTACGCCATGCCAGCCGTAAAAATACCGGCCCGTTTGTTGACGCGTTCTCGGGTGGCTGCTGCGTGTGAGGCTCGCAACCAGCCCACACCCCAACCCCCCCCCCCTTCTATACCCCACCCCCCAAACACACACACAGACACACTCGCACACTGATGCGACCGCACCACCCCCCGGCAGATCCTATACACAGCTCCATTCAAGCATCTAGCCTATCGAATCAATCCATAAAAGGAGTTGTGGCCACCACTAGGGCCTGGACCGAGGAGAGAGACAGAGGGAGAGAGACACAGAGAGAGACAGACGGAGTGAGAGAGACAGACGGAGAGAGAGAGAGACAGAGTGAGAGAGAGACAGACAGAGTGAGAGAGAGACAGACAGAGAGAGACATAGATAGACTGAGTGAGACCGACAGACAGACAGACAGACAGACAGACAGACAGACAGACAGACAGACAGACAGACAGACAGACAGACAGACAGACAGACAGACAGACAGACAGAGAGAGAGAGAGAGAGAGATCAAGTACTATGTCAACAATCCTGGGGGTGGGGGGGGGGGTGTGTGTCGGGGGCATACAGTATGGATTACGAGAATTCAATGTTGAGGTGGGGGGGAGGGGGGTGGGGGCTTAGGTAGACACTGATGTCGGAGGACGAGGAATTCATTCCATGTGCTCCGGGACCTCACAAATCATCCTGCCTCTCGGGGTCGCACAATGTAAGTCCCTCGCGGATGGAGGTTCACACGTGTTTACGCCAGAGGAGAGGCATGAGGACAGAGGCCCTCCTCGCTGTCGGTTGATAGAGACCATGCCTGGCCCCTATTGCACAATGTGCTTTCTGCGCCACACACAAACACGCACACGCACACACATACACAGGCACACGCGCACACATGCACATGCGCGCACACATACACATGCACACACACACACACACACACACACACACACACACAACAAAACAAAAAACATATTGCGATTATTTCGACAACATTGCGAATATGGTACGCGATTAGCGGGTGTGATCCGAATTTTTCATTTTCACTGAGAAAACGATTCAAATCTTGATGTGACATTTGTTGGGGCCTGCACCAAACAAACATGTTTTCTTCATCTGGAGAAACACATTTGAATGACAGGGCATGTCTGCAGCACTACAGAACTTACATTTACACATTTTACCCTTATCACAAAATGACAGCTCCTACAATTTGGATATTGCACTTGCTTAATTGTCCAGCCCTAACACACACACACACACACACACACACACACATACACACACACACTGACATGCACAGACACACTCTCACACCCATACACACACACGTTTGTAGATATGCAAATGAATCTGACAGATAAACACACATACACACACACACACAGATCGCATCAATTTAAGTCTGCCCCTTGTATATTCCATCCTCTGGATATCCCCCGCCCACACACATCTGTATCCCACCACCACGACCCCTCCCCCCTCCTCTCAGTGGAGTATATTCGATTTCCTCTAATGCCATCAACCCAGGTGACATGACAGGCCCCACGTAGGCCCCCGGCCGCCCAGAATAACTCCAGACTTGATTACCGCGATTCTCTGGAGGAGCTCATCGTGGTCTGCCTCTCTCTCTCTCTTTCTCCCTCTCTCCCTCCCTCTCTTTCACTTTCTGCCTCTCTCTCTCTCTCTCTCCCTCTCCCTCTCCCTCTGTCTGTTTGTCTGTCTGTCTGTTTGCAGGGGTATCGTACGCTCACCTTCTCTCCCGTCTGCCTTCAAACGGACCTGGATACATATGCATGCGGGGGAGACACCTCACAACACTCTTTTAGCCTAATGCAGACAGCCCTGAATGGGTGTCACTCTGTCTGATGCCGGCCCCCGTGGCCTACCTGCCTGAACCCCCCCTCCCCCCCACCCCCATCCCCCTCCTCCTCCTCCTCCTCCTCCTCCTCCTCCTCCTGCTGTCTTCCCAGTCTATCCCTGTCTCGGGGACATGTGCAGGCAAGCGTATGTACACATGCATGCCGATGGAGATGAACACACACACACACACACACACACACACACACACACACACACACACACACACACACACACACACACACACACACACACACACACACACACACACACACACACACACACACACACACACACCACACACACACACACACACACACACACACACACACACACACACACACACATACACACACACACACACACACACACACAATGCCGTAGGGCTTGGAAATATATATATCGATTGCTATTGTGATGTGAGACTACATATCGTCTTCCATTCTGGATATCGTAATATGGCATTAGTGTGTGTTCCTGGTTTTAAAGGCTGCATTACAGTAAAGTGATGGAATGTTCTGAACTTGCCAGAATGTTGTAGGTGTTACCCACTTATTTTACCATTTTCCATTATCTCCACATTACTGGTGAGTAATTATCAAAAATCTCATTGTGTAAAATATTCTGTAAAAGGACCAATAGTCAACACTTCAATATTGTTGCAATATCGACATAGCTACTTGGTTATAACAAAAATATTGTGATATTTAATATTCTCCATGTGTATTATGGCGTATATATATTTTAATATATATATGTATAGACATAGCGTATTCCCACAGGATATTTGTGTTGGTCAGAGCGTGAGGCCGCTCCGAGTGTCCTGGTGTATATCGTGTGCATCTCCATTCTCTTTGATTAATGTTTAATGATGTTGGCCAAGATAGGATCCTTCACTTCCCTGTTGACTCTCGGATTCACGGGCACTTTATGGGTTTTGTTTCTGTGGCATTATTCACCAAGCGGCCCCCGACGTCCAGACCTCCACTGCCGACTGGGCGGCAGGACAGCTCAGTCTGTTGGGGCTTGGCTTGGGAAATCGCCGGTTCAAGTCCCCGAAACACCTGGGCACTGCCGAGGTGCCCTTGATTGTTGAGCAAGGCACCAGACCCCTACACTGCTCCCCGGGCGCTGTGTATAAACAATAGCTGCCCGCTGCTCCTAATGCTAGGATGGGTTAAATGCAGAGAAACTAATTTCACTGTGCGTGTTCAGGTATGTGTTAAATAAAGAGGATTCCATTTAGATTAGATTTAGATTTAGATTAGACTGTAAATATTTTATAGCAGTGTTTCTTACGTTCCGAAACAAATGGACAAAATAATGGAAAAAGAAAAATAAATAAAGGTAGAAAGGGATGGTGGTACCTCTTATCTTGTGATATCATTCCCGTACGCAACTCACGCCGAGCAATTTTCCGGAAATATATATTATTTAATTTCTTCTTAAAGAAAAAAATATGTGAGGAAGAGGAAGACACAATAACGTGACAACGGTACGCGAAGAAGGAAAGAAAAACAGCAATGTACCACAACCACATAGTTAGCTTAAAAAATACATGAGAAGCGACTCATCTCATTTCTCCCAGGTCGTCGTTTTACATTACATTACATTAAATTACAGTCATTTAGCTTTTGTTCAAAGCGAGTTGTGTCGACGTGTGTTCAACAATGGAAGGTAAGAGAACAACTCGTCACCATTTCATTCCTAACAAGTCTCCAAGAACTGAACCATTGCTCAGGTAAAATAACAATAAGTTGGCAAACAATAAAACAATATCTAACAAGCAAAACATTGACTTAGTCAGATGCTAGTATGCTAGTAAAGCTAGTAAATAGTGATGAGGACGTGCTAGGTGAAAGGATCTGGGTAGTGCTTCCTGACAAGGTAAGTTTTCAGCCTGCGGCGGAAGATGGGCAGTGACTCTGCAGGCCTGACATCCGTGGGGAGTTCATTCCACCACTTGAGGGCCAGGACAGAGAGGAGCTGTGACCGGGTAGATCGACCACAAGGGCCCCTAAGCGACGGGGCAAGCAGACGCCCAGAAGTAGCAGAGCGAAGTGGACGGGCAGGGATGTAGGGTTTGACCATTGCCTGGAGGTAGGAAGGAGCTGTTCCTTTCACTGCCCTGTAGGCTAGCACCAGGGTATTCAACTGGATGCGAGCAGCTACAGGGAGCCAGTTGTCTCTCCGGTCCAACCCTTATCTAACCCCGGGTTCTGTGAGGCCTGGAAGAAGGAGGAGTAGGAGTAGCGGTGCCAGTGGTTTATGGTTCTATAATATGACTGTAGATTACACTGGCCAAACTGCATCTAGACCTGTAGCCCTCACCTCGATTGTCAGCAAATGCTTCGAGAGGTTGGTCAAGGACTTTATTTGCTCCGTGTTACCTGCCACGCTGGACCCATGGCAATTTGCATATCGTCAAAATAGATCCACGGACGACGCAATTGCCATGGCCCTCCACACTGCCCTTTCCCACCTGGAGGGAAATAACTGTTATGTGCGAATGCTGTTTGTGGCTGTCTACAGCTCAGTGTTCAACACAATAGTTCCTGCCAAGCTCGACACCAAGCTTAGAGGTCTAGGCGTGCCCCCATCCACGTGCAGCTGGATACTGGACCTCCTGTCGGACCGCCGCCAGGTGGTGAGGATGGGCAGCACCACATCAGAGCCACTGACCCTCAACACGGGAGCCCCCCAGGGATGCGTGCTGAGCCCTCTCCTCTACACCCTCTACACCCACGACTGCATGGCTATGCACAGCTCCAACGTCATCGTCAAGTTTGCTAACGACACGACAGTGATGGGCCTGATCGCCGGCGACGCCGAGACAGCCTACAGGTGCCAGGAGAACAGCCTCGCCCTCAACGTCAGGAAGACCAAGGAGCTGATCGTGGACTTCAGGAAGCAGAGGGGAGAGCACAGCCCTATCTCCATCAACGGTGTTGCAGTAGAGAGGGTCAGCAGCTTCAAGTTCCTCGGCGTGCACATCTCCGAGGACCTCACATGGTCCACGCACACCACACACGTGGTGAAAAGGGCCCAACAACGCCTGTAATTCCTCCAGAAATTCAGCATGGGCCCCCGCATCCTGAGAACATTCTATAACGGCACCATCGAGAGTGTTCTTACAGGGTGTATCACCGCCTGGTACGGGAACTGCACCGCACTCGAGCGCAGAGCGCTTCAAAGGGTGGTGCGGACGGCCCAGTATATCGGTTGGAGGTGAGCTCCCCTCCCTCCTGGATATATACAATCAGCGGTGCGTGGCCAAGGCCAAACGAATCATAAAAGACAATGCCCACCCCAGCCACGAACTGTACTCACTGTTACCGTCAGGCAGGTGATACCGCAGTATCAAGTGCCGTACAAATAGGCTTAGAGATAGCTTCCACAGTCAGGCCATCAGGCTGCTGAACAAGGGCGTATAGCATATAACAATGTATATTTTATTACATTGATTTATATATACATATTGCTGTTTTCTATGCCGATATTTTGCATTTTATAAATTGCATTTTTATTTTTATTCTATTTTTATCTATTTTTATCTTATTTTTATAACTGCTGTCTGTCGTCGGGTATTGCACATAAGATTTTTACATCACTGCTTTATACTTGTGTAAACTGTGAAGTGACAATAAACTTGACTTGATCTCAATCATTACCCTTCTCCAGCTGACACATTCAGCTATTCACACACCACCAACCTCCCCAGACGGATGACTGGTGATCCAACCACATGAGCAGACCTCGCCCCCCCCACGTGGCTACGTTACCATTTATCGCTGTCCCGCTAAAACATCCAAAAACACAGCTGCCCCCCCCCCCGGGATAGAAAATATCCATCCTATCCCAAATTCCTCACGACATCCAGCACTATACAACTCGATATCAACTGGCGCTAACAGGCCCCTTGTGAGAGCGTTCACCCCGTATAACTGTAATGTGAAAAAGAAAAATCGGGATGTTTCAAGTCATCGGCGCTGCCGGCGTTGCAGAGCAACCCCCCCCCCCCCCCTCCCACTCTCCCCCTGCTGGGTTCCTTTAAGATATGAGCAAAATGAAGGGGGAAGCGGTCGGGAGAATACTCGATTGGCGTGACAACGTTAGTAACCCGCAGGCGACCCACATGAGGAGCGGTGGGGGGCGGGCGTAGCTGCTGCTGGTGGTGCTGGTGACACTGCTGGTGGCGCTGCTGGTGGTGCTGCTAGGGGATCTGGTGGTGCTGGTGGTGCTGCTAGGGGATCTGGTGGTGCTGGTGGTGCTGCTAGGGGATCTGGTGGTGCTGCTAGGGGAACTGGTGGTGCTGCTAGGGGATCTGGTGGTGCTGCTAGGGGATGTGGTGGTGCTGCTAGGGGATCTGGTGGTGCACACCGCGGGCACAGACGGAACACATTAAGAGAGCAGCGGTGAGTAATGGCGTTCTCTCCTCAGGGGCCTTTTTGTCTCACTGGCGGTGCAATAAGACGCTTCTTTGACTAGTCGCCTAATAATGCACCCAGGACACTCGTGTGGGGGAGAGAGAGAGAGAGAGAGAGAGAGAGAGAGAGAGAGAGAGAGAGAGAGAGAGAGAGAGAGAGAGAGAGGGGCCCCCCTCTCACCCCCGGCAGACCAGACATACGCACGGCGGATCCTTCCGGTGCCACGAGCATATGTCACACACGTGAAGTGGCTGTATATTGTGACATTATGTTGCTCTTCCCCCCCCTAGTAGTGTAGGCCCGCTCGCAATGTATACACGATGCCGCTGCACTACTGGCACTTTAAAATGCTGTTTAAATGCTTTTTGCACAATTCAACACATACGTATATCATCCATCAGTCACTTTATTGTTCTTCAGTATTGTTATAGTTGTATAGTATAAGTAAAGTACATAGTATAGTTTAAAGTGTTAAATTGTATAAAAAAAAATGGGGACATGGGGAGTAAGCATTCCCTTGTATGTGTTGCATATGGCAAATCTTGAATATTAAATCTTGAATCTTGCTGGCCGTTCCGCCGGTATGCGGCGTGAAGGCGCCATGCATGGTGTGTTATAGGGGGTGTGCTATACGTGCGCTTGCTTTTTACCCGGCAACAAGGCGGTGCACAAGGAGATAACTAAAAACAGCATTGTTGCTTCCTTCAGATATAAAGACAGACACAGCTCCAAAGCCCCTTTGTGTTGTAATTGCTGCCCACCTGAAGCACAATGAATTTAGGAAAAATCGTTGTTTGATCGATGGACTCAATTATATTTAGTGACACTTTCACTGTCGACGTTGAGCGCAATTTCCTCCTTAAAAAAACCCCTTTGCTAAAACCTTATTCCCGGCAAGGACAACCATTATTCTGGGTAACTACCCTGAACCGTCGCTGCTTCGCTTTGACAATTTCTCTCCTAAGACGTCTCTTTTTTTATTATTATTATTTTTTTAAGTGTCTTCTTTTTCAGAACGTCTGCTTTGACTGAGGAGTTTCCCGGGGGCCCTTAGACATACATTAAACAGTCCCCAGAGTGGCCATATTAGTCATAGGTGGAGATTAGTGGATGACGATAAACACAAGCCACCAGTTGAAGTAGCTCAATCATCCCGGCGGACTGCTATATACACACAGACACACAGACGTGCACGCACACACACAAACGTCCTACCGGGTTTTTGTACCAGACAATGAGGACTTTCTTTCTGTAAAACCTATTAAAATAATTACCAGCGATGATTATTCGCAAAAATAAAAATAGGAGGCGGAGATTAAATAATGTAAGAGAACACACATCATAGACGGGGATAACGGGAACGGCTGAGCCAGTTCCACCTATCACCAGTTCCACCTATCACCAGTTCCACGTTTTGGGTTTGTCGTATTTGACTTCTGCTGTTGCTTTTCAGAGAGAGAAAAACACAAGCAAAAATAAAGAGGGTAAAAGGTTAAGGGGTCAGGGGTGAAACGAGTCTCTCTCTCTCTCTCTCTCTCTCTCTCTCTCTCTCTCTCTCTCTCTCTCTCTCCTCTCTCTCTCTCTCTCTCTCTCTCTCTCTCTCTCTCTCTCTCTCTCTCTCTCTCTCTCTCTCTCTCTCTCTCTCTCTCTCTCTCTCTCTCTCTCTCTCTCTCTCTCTCTCTCTCTCGCACACGCAGGCACACGCAGGCACACGCAGGCACACGCAGGCACATATGCAATGTATGCACACATGCGCTCACACATTGTCATAATCCCAGACTGATTGACACACCAGGTGCTTGCGGTCTCATTGAGATATTGCCGAGATCCAAAAAATAAACAAAGATGGCAGTCAGTCAGCGAGGGGCTGCACACAAATATTGAATGCTGCCCTGCTGTAAAGATCAACTTGATGACGCACAGCAAGCAAAATGGGGTCCATTGTGTATAAAGGTTCTTTCACTCAAAACACACACACACACACACACACACACACACACAGACACGCACACACACAGACACACACACACAGACACGCACACACACACATCTTTGTAAAAATAAACAGGGGCGGAGTGCAATCTGTCAACCAATGATTCACAAATATGGGGAATAATAGAATGCTGACCAGGCGGTACACCTCAAACCCTAGATATCTCCAACTCTTTAGGGCGGCAGTATCGCTCAGTCTGTAGGGACTTGGCTTGGGAACTGGAAGGTTGCCGGTTCAAGTCTTCGACACCAGACCTCTACACTGCTCCCCGGGCGGCGTATATAAAATAGCTGCAAACTGCTCCTAGGATGGGTTAAGTGCAGAGAAATGTCACTGTGTGTGTGCATATGTATGTGACCAATGAAGAGGATTCAATCAGCTAGATTTAGAAGTGCTTGCCTATTGTTGAACTTGATCTTTGGAATATCAATGACCAACTGTTCATTATTTAATAACACAAGACAAGACACCACACACAAAATCCCACACAAATAAATACTCCTTACCTTCTCCCAAAGGCTACAAAGAAATACAACACTAAAAAGCACACATGACATGTCTCTGAAGCTCTGTATGTCTTCAGGCCCCCCCCCCCCCCCCCCCCCAACGTGATAGAAACCACCTAAACATCTCCCATCATACAGTGAGACCTGGAGGCGTGGGCAGAGTGAGACCAAGTCCAACTAGAACAGCCTCAGCAGGCAGGCAGGCAGGCAGGCAGGCAGGTCAACCCGGTGTAGACATCTCTCACAATGACGCTTGCACAAACTTACTTTGCCCAAAAACTTTTACAGTCTGAAAAAAGGGCAATACTAAAAGGAATCATTTGCTGAATTTCCGCCAGCTTTGTGCCATTCAAATGTGGGTAGTACAGCATATGCAAATGAACAATGATCATTCCCCTCCATTACACCAGCATTCAGTTTTGCAAGTAAAGAAGTAAAGAATTAAGAAGAGGTTCGTTTTTTTGCTTTCAAGTCGTCATGTAAATTAATGATCTGGTGCCCATACCAATCAAATATTTTTGCGGTTGGCAAACAGAGCGCTTTTTGGAACACGAGGCCCGTGTAACGCTATTAGAGCATGCCAGTGATATGTACATAAGGATTTTCGGTATATCCCGAATCCGGGTTTTGACAGATTATTAATGAAGGTACAACTTTTCTCTGCCTTGTTGTTCTCTGCCAAGTCATACAGCTGCCGTTTTTTCCTAAAGCGACCGTTTGCCAAGGGCAGCGCCGTCTCCAGGCTACATCAAAACTGTAAACACTGCCTCTATGAAACAAGACCATCTAATATATCTAAAGCCATTGCCCAAGCAGAAGCAAATCAACTCTACAGCATGATTATAGTTCTGTAGGATTTTCAAACCATTTTGTTGTCTCTGAAATGAACACTTTCACCAGTTGGTCCCGTCTAAAGTACCTCATGCTTCCTCTGTGGAATTGCTGGTGGGCAAAAAAGGTCGGACTTTAAAAGTCCTTTTTTCATGTAGACTCGGGGAATAGCTTTACTTTTAAGTCACCAAGAGAGAGTCTTTTTCCCCCGGTCCCTTGGTTCTCAAAAAGAAACTGTTGGTGACTATTTCTACCTACACTTTCAGTCAATAAAGACAAGACGTGTGCCATTGTTCTGCAGATGACCAAAAAAAACAACAACCCTCGCCTGCAATCTGCTCCGAACTGGCAAGACAAGACAAGGATGGGAGCAAATGAACACAAACATTGTGGACCCGTGGTCCACCGAGCAATTGTCCTTCTTTACTTTTCTCATTAAATTTCCTATGTCAGGCGGAGCGGAAGGTTAATTAATTGCGATGACCAACAAGCTGGACTTCTGACACCTCTGGCACCGAAGGGTTAACAGGGACCCGGGGGAGGGTTGTCCAAACAAACCGTGCAACAGAAGTGAAACACATTGGTTTGACCAATCTAGTTTCTCATTAGGTTGCTATGTGTGCGATATATATAGAGATAGAGAGAGAGATATATATATATATATACACACTGCATATTATACTATACTATACTAACAGGCAATATCCTATGAATCCTAGCATATTGGAAAATAAATATGTTTTGTTATCAGATGCATCCATGGTATGGTTAAACTAGCTTCCTTCACAAAGGCGTTGGTGTTTACCAATAAATATTTGTCTTGATGATGAAGGAGTTCATTTCCAGGGCGGGGCATTAACGGGTCAAACACATCATCCACCAAGCAAATAGCATCTGCCATTTGGCCTTCAGATCCATGAACCACAACAACAACAACCACAACAACAACAACCACAACAACAAAAAACGTCGGGAACAACCAGTGACATTTCACCCAGACAATTGTGTTTAAGGTTTGAGGTTTAAAAGGAATCACAGAGCGTCCGTCACCGCAGCCGGGCACAGGGGGGGAAGGAGATGAGTGCGAGGACCACCCTGCCCCCCCAAGAGGGGAAAACCTCAAAATGTGAATGTGATACCGAGTGTGAGATGGGCTGATGGAACGTGACACTATCCCTGCTGCTGAATCGCAGGTCTGATGAGAGCGATGCGCTGTGACTGTGAGCTCACGCCTGATCAGAGGAACCAAATTGAGTTTCCCCACCTCTCTTTCATATTATGTCCCCTCCAGCAGCGAGAGAAGCCTTTGCTAAAAAATTTAAAAAACTTCGCTACACTTCACAAAATAATTCACCTCGAAAGAACCCGGCGATACAGTTACGTGGAGGAATATTTAGAGATTTTCTACTCTTTTTTTTTTTTTTGGAGAAAGGTGGAAGGAAACAGGAAATGGGAAACCGAGGGAGGGGGATATCCACATGGGATCAACAGCAGGCTCCCATTACTATTTAAGACGCGCTTTACTTTTTAAAAGGCTTCCTGTCTTGTTTAATGCTCGCGTTCCTGTCTATATTTAGGGTGGCAGATAAATTATTAAAAAAGCCAACTTCCTTTATCAATTCATCCTAAAAACCACCCTCTGGGAGAGACGGGTGATGAAGCGGAGACGCTAGCTGCGGAGGCCGGAACGATATTGGATGTGACTCACACACACAGGGGCACAGGACAGAATCAGCCCAATGAAAATGAAAGATTTGGTAGCCAATATGATGCCTTGATTGCCATTTAGAGCAGGGCTATATCACCTACAATAAACCTCACACTCTTATTATCAATGGCAGCACTTAGTGTCATAGTGTCTTTGGCACAGATTAAATTGTAGATACATTTTTTTGTGACGGATGTCTTGTGCAAGTAACACACTGGTATTCAACACTAAATCCAGGTCAAAGGAAGGAAATGGCAACAAGTGTGTGTTATAGCACACACATCACATCGACGCACACACTTTTCATACAATATTAGATTTGATGGTACTCAAGTACAGTCGGATGAGATCAGAAACTGGAAATAGAGTAAAACAAAAGAAAAAAGCACATTTTTAAATTAACAGTACCAGCAACAATATAGGTCGCATCAAGTTGTCACGCGGGACGTATTTAACAAGTTGGGTGGTGCCTGCACTACGGGTGAACTGAACATGAGACGGAGGTTTTGACAGGTCCCCTCCTTCTCCCTGCTATGTTTCTGACAAGCTGTCTCCCAGGCAGACTACAATTGGGCGCTGCGGCTAAATGATGAGCAATTATCAGTATGAATACGTTTCAAATATGAATGGGTGTGCAGGAGGAAAACACAGTATGCTTGCTCAGGCTTAAGAAGGTAATTGCGGGGCGACCCGTCCTTCACGCACAATGGGAGCGCTGGAAAGAGGCGACAAGTCGTCTCAGTCTGATCGGAAGCAACTCCAGAGTGTGATGTTGCCTACAGTTTCGCTGGGAAGTGTTTGTGACTTTCTACATTAGTCGACAGCGTGAGCGCTACACCTAAGTGTGTGTCCCCGATTTATATTTCAGACACGCGTTCCACATTTCCATATTAATGTTCCAGACGCCATGGTTCTCTTTGATCACGGCTGATGAAATGTATCCAGCTAACCCTGGGAAGGACCTGTGACGTCATACTGACTTTTCATATGCAACTCATTATACCCCATTTTGGGAAGAAATGCAGAGGGGAAAGAGCGACACAAGAGTGTCAAGACAACGCGAACAAAAGGCAAGGAATGAAGGACGTCCGATTATTTTCTATTTTCTGCACATTGAATAGGATTACAGCTTACTCTTTTCTTCTCAGTTTGAAAAGTTAGCTATTTTTGGTTTCTATCTTACACAGAAAGAAACAGCATCAGCACAGTGACTTTCTGAGAAGATAGTACATCACCGGTACCCCGGAGACAGAAGCAAAACCTACGTGTGATGGATAGCTCAGCCCAGTTGAAATGCAGAACCTTGGAAGGAAGACAATGTGCTCCATTAGGAGAGGCCAAGGGGCATTCTGCCAATATGAAACTGTCCATTATCATAAAACAATAATCATCAGGGAGGAAGGCATTGGGTAGGGGGTGGGGGGCGGAGAGGTTGTGAGGAAAAATGCTGGTGATTCCAATTCTGCCATGCGTGTAGAGACAACAATAACCATAACATCATCTTCCATCGGAACCATCCGTCTTCATCAACAGCCGGTCTCCTGGCAGAGGTTGTGGGCAGAGCATCTCATCTGACTATATGGGAACATCTCAGCCAGACACCCTGGGGTGCAGTGCAGGCCACCGCCACCGCATCGCCGGGATGAACACGATATGACAATACTTTTCATGATTCGAGCTTATTTATTATTATTATTTATTTATTTAAACACGGTATTATGTGACGCATTCAAGGCTTTGGGAAATACCAATCTGTTCTCCCTTCAATGAGAGGAACTACAACGCTAAAGGAAAGATAGGAAGGAAGGAAGGAAGGAAGTAAGAACGAAAGAAAGAACAAGGGAAGGAAAGGAAAGAAAAGTGTGATGAAGGTATGATATTATAATAATATTATAAAGAGGAGCGAATTGGGGGGGGGGGGGCGATGATGATGATGATGACGACGGGGGATTATGGGACAAGGTGTGACATTGAGATTGGAACAAAGGAGTAGAATGTGTAATCAGCAACCAACATAAAAGGTACAGCAAAACCATACAAAAGGTGTGCGTTGTGTATGTGGTGTGACAGAAAAAGGGCTCAGGGAGAAACAAGCTGCTTGAAGTCAAGGAAAGAAAGAAAGAACGGAACGGAACGGAACAAAGACAGATAGAACTGAATAACTTAAATCACGATAAACAAGGAGAAGAAGACAAATTAATTATAAAAAGGGGAAAAAAGCGTGGAATACGGATACGAACATGAACTTGCCAGAGTGGCACAAAGACATAGCAAACGGGGGTTAAAACAAAAAAAAAAAACGTAAAAGGAAAAACCTGAAATAATAGTTAGTTTAACTTTCCACACAACTGTACGTACACAGAGAGAACCAACAACACACACTTAACACGCATCGTCACGCTAACAACGACCCGGACAGCTAACACTGCATCGAGTACAACACAGCGGCGCAGGGCAGCGACAGGCAAACACAACATCGGAACAAGACTCATATTTCCCTCAGCGAGTATAATAAATAAATAACATTACTACTGAGTACTGGGGGGGGGGGGGGGGGGGCATGTCTGGTACACTTGAGGCTTTTAGAACAGCCGGCGGCATGGAGGGTAGAGGTTGCACCTGGGCGGGTTTGGTGAGGCCAAACACAATCAGGGATTTCATTCCTTATGTTGTTCTGCGGCCGCCGTTGCCTCCCATCACTCCTCTCTATGATGCAATTACAGCCGGGCTCCACCTGGCCCCGGAGCTCCTCACGGAGATGGAGGCTAACGTGGGAGGGCACACATGGTGTAACACACACACACACGCACGCACGCACACGCACACACACGCGCACACGTCTTACCACAAACACAAACGCGCTAACACACCTATGTGAACACACACAAACAAGTTAATACAAACACAAACACGCTAACACACCCATGCAAACACACACAACCACACTCACACACACACACAACTGGCTAATACACCCATGCAAACACACACACACACACACACACATAAGTTAGCACACAAACACACACACACGCTAACACAAACACACGTTAACACACACACACACAAACAGAACTGGCTAACACACTCATGTCGTGCTGTCTGCCATCGGGTATTGCACATAAGATTTTCACTCATTGCTTATACTTGTGTAAACTGTGAAGTGACAATAAACTTGACTTGACTTGACATGACTTGACTCATGCAAACACACACACACACACACACACACACATAAGTTAGCACAAACACACACACACGCTAACACAAACACACATACACACACTAACAAACACACATTCATACACACAAGCTCACACACAAACACTAACACACACACACACGCACACTAATACACTAATCCACACAAAAGCTCTTGAGAGCGCTCTCTCAAACACTAACACACACACACACACACACAAAGAAGTAAAACCGAGGATGTAGAGGAGATGTTCATGGAATTGGTCGGTTTGGTTGGTTTCTATTGACTTTTTGTAGAGGCTGTTTGTTTGGTTATTTTAAGAGTGAAATGTTATTGTGTATTTCAGGCAAGACAAACTCGTTCCATTGAATAAGGACCGCCGTGTTCAATAAAAAGAAGATCCAGGCGAGTCAATGAGTAATCTATGCTCTTAACACCTCAGGTCCAAATGAGCAGCCAATGCGGTGCTTTGAACGACAACATCACTCGTTATTTCCTCCGCCCGCCATCCAAGGTGGGGGAAGAATGTTTTCGCCTCTGTTTGTTGCTTGTCTGTGAGCAGGATAACTCAAAACTTTCTGTACAGACATGGGCACAACTTGGTGGTTCGGGGATGTATGGACCGAGGGAACCACCATCGGATTAGATTTGGCCACAGATCTGGATCCGAATCCACATCCAGGGGACACGTTTTGGTATAGGCCCTACTAGTAAATTCAAATTTAAATTGTCTTGAAATTGATTTCCAATGTTTGTTTGTTTTTTAATTAGCAAACATTATTTGTGATTAAACATTAACATTTGTTGTTTTGAGTCATTTTCGAACGGCAATCTTAGGCATGCGCTCAGCATGCCTGGTTCATGAGCATCAGCATGCCTGGTTCATGAGCATCAGCATGCCTGGTTCATGAGCATCAGCATGCCTGGTTCATGAGCATCAGCATGCCTGGTTCATGAGCATCAGCATGCCTGGTTCATGAGCATCAGCATGCCTGGTTCATGAGCATCAGCATGCCTGGTTCATGAGCATCAGCATGCCTGGTTCATGAGCATCAGCATGCCTGGTTCATGAGCATCAGCATGCCTGGTTCATGAGCATCAGCATGCCTGGTTCATGAGCATCAGCATGCCTGGTTCATGAGCATCAGCATGCCTGGTTCATGAGCATCAGCATGCCTGGTTCATGAGCATCAGCATGCCTGGTTCATGAGCATCAGCATGCCTGGTTCATGAGCATCAGCATGCCTGGCGCCAAAAGTCACCACCACTGGCTCTTAAGTCTAGTGCCTGTGTGTGTGTGTGTGTTATCCTACGTTTGTGTGTGTGTGTGTGTGTGTGTGTGTGTGTGTGTGTGTGCCTGAGCCTATCTGCAAAACCCTTAAAATAAAGATAAATAAAAACTTTCATTAAACCCAGTGGAATGTATCATTGGCTAAAAAGGACCGAAAGGGATGCTATGGCAGGCTTTATACACCAGCACCATTATCTCTGGGAAACTTTTTTTTATTCCAGTAACCGAGAATCATTATCCCAGGCACCTTTTCTCTCTCTCCTCGCTGGTGCACGCGGATGCGGTCGAATGCGGAGCCTCATATGAAAATAGGTATGGAAGTATAGCTGCTTTTCAGAAAACCCTCTCTTTTATAGATATAGGAACAATGGGCCTGCGTCTGCCGGAGACGTCTGCGTCTACCGAGAGCCGCCTGTGCTTTCTCCTCCCGATGAAAAGATCCCGATTGTGACAGAACACTCTCGCTCTCACTTAGAACGCGAGGGGCTTCAATCACAGGGATCACAGCGGAAATTACTTTCATCAAAAACAATTGACTGGATACCAAAATACGCTTTCTTTAAAATGTCCAGCCGGGCTTTTGTGTTTGTCCAAGATGATTTCCCCAGGCTGAAATTCCAATAGCAAAATAAACATCTACAGCGGTTTTAATTAATACAACAAAAAAAACATTTCTATAAAACATGTTTGGTATTCGGAACAACTTGTGAAGGTATGCCAAGGAACATAGAGGTCTACCGAGAGACCTCCATGTGCACTCAGATACGCGCACACACACACACACACACACACACACACACACACACACACACACACACACACACACACACACACACACACACACACACACACACACACACACACACACACACACACACACACACACACACACACACACACACACACACACACACACACACACACACACACACACACACACACACACACACACACAATATTGTGTCACAAGTCAATCTTGAAAAATAAACCACCATTGTCTTTCTCTACACTTGTGGCCTAATAGTGCAACGGGGGAGAAGAGTTGAAAAGCGCCAAACCAAGCGAACAGTTTCCCGCCCTTCCGCGGGCTCATTAGTTAAAGGACGTGTTGACATTGGGCGGTGTGGAAAGCCCCTGCCACTTCCGCTGACTGGCAGGTGCTCCACATCAACATGCAGTCGCTTGACACCAGAGCACACTCAGAGCGCAATTAGAGAGTGCCCCGCAACAAACACGTGTGACATTATGAGAATTATTATAAAACCAAACGAGGGTGGCTGAGTAAATCAATTGTGTCCACAGCTGTCGGGCTTTTGTATTCTCCAATTGGTATATATGTTCAGTTATATACTTATGTCATCATATATATATATATATATATATATATATATATATATAATATATATATATACATAGACACTGCATATATATTTTCCTGCATATCCTGTTGCATAACCACCAAATGGATTTGAACAATATTCATTTCACCATATCAGTCGTGTTTCAATCCCTCAAAACGGTCAAAAAGGGGACAGACAAAACCATTTTGAAGCATGCCAAGCGGGGCTTTCACACCCCCTGGAAGCGTGTTAGTGAAAGTTTCGAAAGGGTAGCTGCAGCACAGCCAGCCAATCAGGAGGAGACGCTCACCGCTGACACAAGGCTCTGACAGGAAACACATCTCACACATCTTCCCCCCCCACTTGCCTCGTCCCGGATAAACAGCTTGTCACCCCCCGCCCTGGGCCCTGTCCACTTCCCCCGAACTCGTACGCACGGTCCGTGAGCCCTTTCAGCCGTCCGGGGGAAGCCGTTTCCAGAAGGAAGCGACAAGAAGATGGAAAATAACCTCCATTATGAAAAGACCATGCGAGAGAGCGAGAGACAGCGAGAGAGCGAGAGCGAGAGCGAGAGAGAGAGAGAGAGACGTGAGCACTAGTCAAATTGAATACAAAATACAAAAGAAGAAAAAGTCCCATTTCCCCCCTGGGTAAGAACTCTTTTATTTGAAGGGGGGGGGCTGTGGCTCGAGTTTGGAATCAGTTTCCACACCGCCATCTATCCGGAGAATAATATTTATTGTACTAAAAGGAAAACCTTCATATCATCATAACCCTCTCTCTCTCTACTCTTCCTCTCCTCTCTCTACCTCCCTCTCTCTCTCTCTCTCTCTCCTCCTACCTCCCTCTCTCTCTCTCTCTACCTCCCTCTCTCTCTCTCTCTCTCTCTCTCTACTCTCTCTCCTCTCCTCTCTACCTCTCCTCTCTCTCTCTCTCTCTCTCTCTCTACTCCTCTCTCTCTCTCTCTACCTCCCTCTCTCTCTCTCTCTACTCTCTAACTCCCTCTCTCTCTCTCTCTCTACCTCCCTCTCTCTCTCTCTCTCTCTACGATTCTCCACTGACACTTTTGCAGCCGTGAAGCACGCTACACATGCACTTTAATGAGCTGATAAGTGGCCGAGGAGGGAGGAGGGAGGGGGGGGGGGGGGGTGGGTAAGGTTCCATGCGACAGATGATTTAGGGCATCCATAGCGGTGGGAGGTGAGGTCGGAGAGAATCAGGCAAGCGTTTTACAGCCCTCCCTAGTCTAATGAAATACAGCCACGTGGGACGTTTATAGCGGTGGACCTTAAATTACCCACGCGGCCGTGAGGAAGTCCGATTTCCGGATTCAAGCGTGCTCTGATGGAGACTGCATATTTTACAGCCTTCCCCCCCCCCCCCCCCCCCCCTCCCTCGTCAGGAAGTACATTTCGGTTAATATTATACTTGCGCTACTTTGCTGAATGCCATTATGCTCAATGCTTTCTTGTAGCGATTCGGCAGTTTGGGTTCTGGCAGTGGCTACGCCATGGCCTTGGTATTGTGACTGTGTTCGTCTTGCTAGCGATCCTAATCTGAGAAACAAATCACCTGGGTTTTGGCGGACGTCGTAAGAGTTAGCCATGTACGCTAGGGCCACCCAGACAGACCGACCGTACGACCGTATGTCTGGAGAAGATGCCTCATGAAGAAATGCACACACTAATGGAGAATTATTACAGTGAGTAATAAATCAAATGTGTGAGTAAACGGCTCACAAAATATTAGACCATAGCGCATAATGACCTATTCCTATAATGAATGATTAGGTTAATGATGAGGAATATTGTAAAAGATAACTCTATGACTCTAAATACAAATATGAAGTATCTTCACATAGAGAGAGCTATATACCGTTGATCAACGATGAACACTAACACCGCTCAACAGCCACATGATGTGCATGATTGGAACCCACCGGACCCGCCGTGATGCGCCGCGTGTATCTCCGTAGCGATGATGAAGCGGCTCATGCCGTCGACACAATCCAAGCTGCCGCCTAACACACCTGGTGAGAAGGTAGACAAGCTCTGAATAAACAGACCCACACCCCCCCCCCCCGCCGAGTGGTATATTTCACTCGAGTCATCGCATACTGATGAATGACTGCCGTTCCAGACAACAGCCAGCAGACAGCTGTGTCTTCTCTGAACACCCCCCCCCCACTCCCACCTACCCACCCACTGCACTTCCCCTGCACTGTTCTTTCCTCCACTTCCTCTCCTCCCCCTCCTCCTCCTCCTCCTCCTCATATCTTGTTGTTGGCTTTCACACGCTCTGTCGTGTTCTGTCATTCTCACCCAACGCCCCGGTCTGTGTTTACAGCATTAGTTCTCTCTCCTTAACCTCCGTGAGGTTCCTCCGGGGGTCCTCCCCGTCTCTATCCGTTCTCTGCAGTCAAGCCTGCCTTTCCCGGGGGTTGTGCCAAATTCATGCGTTGGTATTCTTCACTCTTTTTTTGTTAACCCTACCTAAAAAGCCGGTGAACTTTTCTAGTTCAACCTCCCCACCACGCTATGAACAACAAGTGATGTGTGTGAACAAAGTGTCATTCTGTTCAGAGAGAGAGAGAGAGAGAGAGAGAGAGAGAGAGAGAGAGAGAGAGAGAGAGAGAGAGAGGAGAGAGAGAGAGACATAAAGATTATGTACCCAAGCTTGCATATTGGTCCCTCCCCCCTCCCCATTTCAAGAGCTTCATTCTAATTGAATGATTGAAGGGGCTCAGGCATCGGCTCAGACATTGCCAAGATCTGCTCCGCTGCACATCACCACCGGGGGCCCGGGGGCCCGGGGCGGGAGCGTCATCATCCTCCGGCGTCTGTCCTCCCTCTCTTTGTTTCTGGATGTGTTCCAGGTCAAATTAACCAGCGCGCCTCTGTCTACACTCACTGCAACGGTGGCCTTGGCGTGACGATGTCGAAAGGGCCTTTGCGAAGATGCCACTAACTCCATGTCGCTCAAGCTTGTTGTTGTCGGTGTCTGTTTTCCTTTTGTCGTCGTTGCTGCTGGTTCAAACCGTGCCACACACACATGTACCTGCGCATACACACACACGCATACACACACGCACGCATGCACACGCATGCACACACGCGCACGCACACACACACACACACACACATTCATCCCATCAGTGCCTTCTGTCCGGCTGTGTTTTGTCTTAATCAGTGGGAGCTGCTGCTGCAGTTGTAGAATGAGATCAGGCAGCGTATGGATCAGGTTGTTATTCAATCTGGATTGTGATATTTTACCTGCCATGCCCCCCTCACCTCCATCCCAACACCCCCCGTTCTAATAAGCTGTAGAGGCGTAAGTGGGATTGATTGTAATTGTTTGCAAGCATATGGGGTAGTAGTTTGTTGTGGGGGGGAAAGGGAGGCGCATGGTGAGAAGCACATGGTACACTCTATAACTGATACAACAGAAACTAACAAACTAAACAAAGCTGATATACATACAAGCCATACATCATATGCTTCCGAAAAACGATTTGGAGATGAAAAGGAGGTAACGAAAGTATATCTCTATGTATTATACATGCTTGAGATGGTCAATTATCTACATTTGTCAACTAGAGGCTACAATTAACGATTTTATTTCCGATTGATCGATTCATCATTTTGTGTATAAAATCTCATCTAAACAATAGCAAATTCCATCTCATCAAGTTAACAGTCCAAGTGAAAGTGAATTCAAATCTATTATTTTTTATAATGATCCAAAAACCAAACCTAGTCGCTCGACTAACCGATGGATCAACCTCAGAGCCCTTTAAAGTGAACGCATCACATTCTCATTCATGGATGACTCGCAGTCTACAGAGAGAAGTAAGGGAATTGCAGGTTCAGCCTCTATATATATATATATATATATATATATATATATATATATATATATATATATATATATATATATATATATATATTAGGGCTGTCAAAGTTAACGCGTTAATGCATGTGATTAATCTCGAGACTTGCCGTAAAATAGTTGGACATTTCAAGCACAGTCCTGCAAACCCAGCGGAGCTGAAAGTCCACCAAGTTTACACAGTTTTAATGTAATTTTACAGCTAAGGATGTGAAAAAGGATTGTTCAATTTGGCACTTTGTGATTCAGTTTCTTAAAGTGGCCTACTTGTTGCAACACTGCAAGCTGTTGCAGTATTTGTTGCACTTTGTTGCTTTATTTTGTAATAGATTATTTATGCAGTTGTCTGCATAAATAATAAAAACAAAACTACGAGTAAATATGTTTATTTTAAACTTGTGATTCATCTGATTAATCACAACATTTTATTGTGATTCTGTTAATCCAATTAAATATTTTGATCTATTGACATAAACATCAGTGGAGGCTCGTGCATTGAGGAAAAGGAGGATCATCCTCCCTCAAATTTTAGAGAAAATAAACTTGCAAGACAAAAATAAATACACATACATTTAACAGATTAATCTGTGAAAAGAGTAATCATATTACTATTTTAACACTTCGATGGCACAACAATTATGTCCCTGTGTCAAAATACTAACATTACTGTACGGAGAACCGTCCTCCCCAAGCTCCCCATTGAAGTCCAACCCGAGCGGCCGGTGAGTCCTGGTTTTTTAACATGAGTGGGAACGGCAGTAAGGAAGGACCATCCTCCCTTAGGGCGGGACTAGAGCCAGAGGCTCTCTGAACCAATAAGCAGAGCTCACTGCGTACTGGTGAATACCCAATCAGAGTTTTTGGGGCAGGGTGGTCATCATGCAAGGATCTATCTTGTATCATTCATTAATTCCGCATTCCAGTCAAATCGTGAGTCGTATATTTCCGATTTGAAACTTTAGAATTAGGAACTCAAAGCGTTCCAGGTGCATGACGCCAAACAAAAACAGAACGCATGGCTGACCGTGACAAGGGTCTTTATTTGGCTTGCGATTAGACAATTTACACGAATAACTGGTTTTACTATATGATAGTATGTCTTATTTAAAATAAATACAGGTAAATTACACAATAACGCTTCTCCGTCAAATCTCACTCAATTTAAACTCCAATTTTAAACCAGCCACTGTGCATAGAACTTCTTTATGGATTTTTCGGATTTTCATCATTAATGGAGTAATCACTAAATAGCCATTTTTCATCAAAACAAAGCTTCTTACCCCTCAGATCACAATCAGTTTGAATTATGTTTGGCTTGTCTGCTACAATTACCCGCTAATACACTGTCAAAATTGATAGTGAGGCACCTTCCTTCCTCCCCTTTTTTTTTTTTTACAACCACCAGCCGCCATTAATATCCATGCTTAGCATAAGTGAGAGGCAGTGCTGTCACTGGACACTGCAGCGACTAATGGACTAAGGGCTAACCGCACAACATAGCATTCCTCCATATTGGATGCTGGATGCTAACCAATATCGCAAACCGCTACTACTGCAATTTGGATGGATGGCTTTCTGCAGAGCCTGCTAACTGCCTGCCATTTTGAGTTTGTATGTTTGAGTGTGTTCAACTGTGTGAGAGACGGAGAGAGAGAGCGACCGACAGCGAGAGCGAGAGCGACAGAAAGAGAGACAGAGAGACTATTTCGTAAATTAGCTAATTCCTCAAGGGAAGGGGAAGAGGAAAGAGGGGGAAATAGTTAATGTAACAGCCATTGAAACCACGAGGGGTAATGATTGTTTATATATTTAAACCCCTGCCATGGCACATAACAATATAAATAAATTAGCTTAGGGAAATGTGTGTATGTGTGTGTGTGAATCTGCATATACCCAAATGGAATATAACCCATACTATTGACATCATAATCTGAGAATTGGCTCCTGACATCGGCATGTGTTGGGAGATGGAGAGGTGTGTTGGGAGATGGAGAGGAAGGCAGCGCTGGGCTGGTCGCTAAGCAGTACATCACAGCGACTTCCTTCCCGTGGGCATATAAAAGCCTTCTTCTATATGTCCCGAGACGGGAAAAGCAAAGGCAGTGCATTAGAGAGTGCAAACTATACGGTGGCAGGACTCAAGCCTGGCCAGAGAGTTGCTGCTACTTGCTACACAAGGCAAGGGGCTACAACCAATGGGATGGAAGGAAAGGACATGGCTGTCGGCGATTTTGCACACACATGTTCCTAGAAACACACACACACACACACACACACACACACACACACACACACACACACACGCGCGAGAATCACATCAAATTGGGAAGAACTGGAGCTTCGAGACATATAGGAGTGGTTGTTTGTTTTTGGTTTGTTTTTACCGTGAAGACCTTAAGTGAGGCAAAGCAGTGACACATAATGCACATAACAACAGTAAATTAAAGAGCTGCAGCTACCCAGGCCCTAGTCTCTGCTGCAGGCAGGGACAACAAGGTTCCCATTGGAATAAACAAAAGGGGAAAACAACTGTCAACGTACCCGTCACGCCGCTTCTGACCTAACCTTAAGAAATTCCAAAAAATAGTCAAAATTTTTCCGCTTCTGGCGATGATGCAAAGCACTGAAAGCGGCGTGCCAGCACATCTTATCAGCGTTAGGAGGAAGGGATATTTTAACATTCTCACGCTGGGCGGGCAGCGACACACACACACACACACACACACACACACACACACACACACACACACACACACACACACACACACCACACACACACACACACACACACACACACACACACACACACACACACACACACACACACACACACACACACACACACACACACACACACACACACACACACACACACACACACACACACACACGCACACACGCACACACGCACACACACGCACACACGCACACACGCACGTTCAGCGGTTGCTGCGGAGGGGCTAAACTTAACCCTTGGAGTCGCTGCTCTTTGCATAACTTGATTACAACCCATATCCCCCCCTCCTACCCACCCTCTCTCTCTCTCTCTCTGTCTTTCTGTCTCTGTCTCTCTCTGTCTCTCTCCCTCCCTTCCTTTCCTTCTAGCCCTCTCATCAACAAGGTCAACTGAGGTCAATCGTCCATATAGGATGCAGCAACCTAGTTAAAGAGGTAAATGGAGGAGGGGGGAGGGAAAGCATTAATTGCATTAATTAATCAGGAAAGAAAGTTTATTACATTTAAATAATGGGGGGGGGGGTGGCCTTCAAATGCACTTCAATGGCTTCCAATCCATTTCTCTCTTGATGTTTGGAGGTATAAACATAGAAAGCAGACATAGCATACAGCGCTGATATGCTGAAGATTACTTTCTTTCTTGTTACTTATTCAGCAGAAGGACCGCTTTGCTGCTCTCAGTTGCAGATTATAAAAATGAATACACATTCATTATGAAAGGCATAATGTTGTGGTTCTTGGCTGCTCATCTGGCGAGGCGAGCAAATGTAATTAATTCAAGCTGTGGTATCGTGTGATTGACATTGCCAATATTTATGAGACTTAATGGACTAATTAATCGTGTATAACCTATGGTGTGAAAAAGATCAATAAACAAAGCACAAATGAAAACAATCTGTCACAGCTATTATTAGCCCTAATAAACACGATCGACTCCCAAATATGCTAAAACAAAAAAGGAAATATTTATTTTAACACACTATAACTGACTGCCTTACATACAAAAAGGGTTTTGATCAAATTGCGCTTTAGCTGCCGTCCGTCAGACAGACTGTGGAAGGCTTGGTGGGCCTCTATTACCGTTCAAAACACAGCTGTGAGGGAGAGATGGATGGTCATCATATGGTCCAGCATGAAGCCACAAGCACGTCCACAGGAGGGGAGAGAGAGAAAGAAAGTAGCACAGTACTAACCTCAATGTCATTTCCTCTTCCTAGTATGTCCCAAAAAATATAAATGACCCTGCATCTGCATGCATGTACATTTGTGGTCTTGCATGCCTGTACGGAATATCAGTCTGGGGTTGCTGCTGTTGTTGTTGTTGTTGTTGAAGCAAATACAACTACCCATCTCTTTTTTTGTCAAAGCAAAGCCTGCAGCGGTGAATTAATATTCCAGCCTAAAGCTTCACCAAGCTAAGGTAGCGGGATATCTATTGTTTGGGGGGCAATTGTGTGTGTGTGTGTGTGTGTAGGGTTTAGTGTGTGTGTGTGTGTGTGTGTGTAGGGTTTAGTGTGTGTGTGTGTGTGTGTGTGTGTGTATGTGTGTATGTGTGATGTGTGCATATTACAGCAGGGTCTGAGCCCAGTGCCTCCAGACACGCTTGTCATTTGCTCCCCTGCCAATCAAAGCTCTACAGTGGAGAGCAGGGGCTCCCCTGGGGCGCAGCGTGACGGGGGTCCTCTGGTCTGTGCCATTATAACATTGGTAACAGGCACACACACACCCCCACACACACACACACACACACACACAGTGTGTGTAGACCCCTGTCGGCGGCTCTGAAATTCTGATCTTGATCCAACCAATGTTACGGCATACAACTGTATCTAGATAGAGAGTTGCTTAAGTAGTAGTAGTAGTAGTAGTAGTATATTGGTAGTTATAGTAGTGGTTGTAGAAATACTAGTAGTAGAAGTATAGTAGTAGTAGTAGCGGTAGTGGTTGTAGTATAGTAGAAGTAGTTGTTGTAGTATAGTAGTAGTAGTAGTAGTCGTAGTAGGGTAGAAGTAGTAGTAGTATGATAGTAGTATTAAAGTAGTAGTAGCATAATAGTAATAGTAGTAGTATAATAGTAGTAGTACTTGTAGTAGTGGTGGTACTGGTATTAGTAGTTTAGTAGTAATAGTAGTGGTAGTAGTATAATAGTAGTATACTAGTAGTATACTAGTAGTAGTAGTAGTAGTGGTAGTAGTACATTAGTAGTATAGTATTAGTAGTAGTAGTCATGGTAGTAGTAGTATTAGTAGTACTAGAAATGAGCAATACATCATCATTAAATAATAATCATAAGTAGCGGTATAGTAGTAGAAGTAGCGGTAGTACTATAGTAGTAGTACTATAGTAGTAGTGGTAGTAGTGTTGTTTAGTAGTAGTAGTAGTAGTAGTAGTAGTAGTACAAAAGTAGTATAGTAGTAGAAGTTGTGCTAGTAGTAGTAGTAGTAGCAGTATAAATGAGCAATCATAAAATAATAATCATAATTACAGCAATAATCATCACCATCACCCTCATCCTCCTCCTCTTATCAATATCAATGCAACACTAAAACAATGTGAGGCCCACCCCCGGAGAACATGGCTTGAGCTATATCAGGATGGCATTATTCCCTTCCCTGCCCGTACGGGCACTACATCTGGAGTTTTATCGCTCCAAAGGTCAGAGGAGCTTCTCCACTGATAATTACTTTGTTTTAAAGGGCCAGCACTCTGTAAAATGACCTGCCGAAGGGTTGCACACCTTTGACGCTGTGCTAATCGAGAACACGCCTCGATGATCGTGATCCCGGGAGACCCCCGGCGAGCCCGAAGCCCCAGCGTGGTCAATAGTTGGTTATTTTCCAACACCGCACCCAGAGACACCGGCAAAATGACAAAAAGGTGGGGGGGGGGGGGGGGGGAGGGTGTTGCGAGGGTGACATTTACGACTCACGAAGGCATCTCTCCCAGTGGGCCTCTTAAAAGGGTATCGTTTTGGTACGCATCACATCAAGTCGCAGAACTGTTTTTGTATTCCTGTAATTAAAAATGTATTGGCTGGATTGACTGCGCCCGAAGGCAATTTATTCTGCGTGTGAGCTTTCCAATAACAACTTATTTTCCGACTTCAAAATATTTCACAACATCGACACGAAAACCAGCACAAGGGAACAGAGGACACAGAGGTGGAAAAGGTACAGTAAAAAGGTACAGTAAAAGGTACAGTGTAATGCACAGTGAAAGATATAGTTAAATGTACAGTGAAATGCATTGTTAAAGGTAGAGTGAAAGGTAGAGTGAAAGGTACAGTTAAAGGTACAGTTAAAGGTACAGTAAAAAAAACACACAGCTGCAAAACAGGTCATGGTCAGGTCATCCATCTGTCCCAATTGCATTGCTGATTCTGGCACAGATTAGCATAGCCTGTAAAGAATTGCTGAGATCACTAAAACAGGCTATACTAATTAAAGCCAGAATCATCAATTCAGATCTTCTGACCCCTCGAGCGAGAGCAAGACGGGTCTGTTCACGGTAGGCCACTGCAAAGTGAGAAAGGGGTGGGTGAGACAGGTTAGAAACGACTGAGGAGCAGTAGTAGATGCCAGGAAAGCTTCCGGGTTCCGCTACAAACATCTGCAGCACACCTGCCAGCCAACCTGGAGCGAGATGCCTGATCGCTCTACCGCTGTTTCAGTAATCACTGGCACTTGGGATAAAAGCGTCTTGTAGATAGTAAATGATAGTTCAAACGCAGACCAACATCATCACAATCAGGTGTAAAAATTGACTGAATGGACAAAATGGCTTACGTAGACAAAAATGGATTTTCCTGCGCTGAACAGAAAGCAAAACATTGTTCTCACGCCACATTTGTAAAAAAGCTGAACAAACACAAAAGTGCCGGAAAATACAAAAAAAGAATGTTCTACTGTTATGTTTCAAACCTAACAGTGTTGTGTGTTATGTTTCAAACCTAACAGTGTTGTGTGTTAGGTTTCAAACAAAACAGCCAGAGCCCAATTATCTAACCCATATTCTGAACTACAACTGTATGAATGATATACATACGGTTATGACACGACAGGTGAAGACAGTACAGTGACTTGTCATTCAACAGAAAATAACCCGAAATATTGTAACAGATATAGGGAAAAAATAACCCTTTAAGTACTTCTGCAGCGCAGCATAGCAAATGGAGTCTTTATTCGTCATCATCACAATGATTACTTTGCAGGGCAGAGCAGATGGCACATATGCTAACAAAATGAATCCCAATTTAAGTCCAAGTTAGGCTTTTATCTTCGACTTTCGAAAAAAAAACCCATTTGTTAAAACATATTATTCAAGTTAAGCAATAGGACAGGTAAGTGTGACCGTCTTCCATGTTAGTGAAAAACAACTGTCATTCAGAATCACCAATGAACGCACAATACAGACCATACACAGACCCATAGACACCCACACATACAATTATCGTGAGATGAAGGGACATGTGACAGCTAGGGTTAGCGGTCACAAGCAGTAGAGAAGAGTTCCTATTCTTCCCGTCATTATTCTGCGCAAGATAGATACTGAACAATGTCAGAAAGTATAGGAACGGCATGAGCAATTGTAGCTTTACTGAAAATGAATGTTCCTACTTGTCAGCGTGTGGTTTCATGTGTACAGGAGAACCGATTATTTTACATCTAAAAGGCGGCACCAGAACGTAGAGGGAAATCCGCTTTCGTTCCAGCATTGCACGTCAGCCGCCACCTTCCCGCTGACCCCCCCCCCCCCCAACTCCCTTTTCCTTTGATTAGAATTTGCGTTTTCGTCCATCAATCCGTCAATGCTATCAGCTCGATAGTATCGGCATCGCAACATCCAATTACTTTCAATCAGCAGATTAGGGCGGGCTTCTTCTCCCGACAGCTCACACTCCTACTTTGCTCTACTTACCAACAACACGGCTGTAATTAACCACTCCAAACCAACCCCCCCCCTCGCCTCCTGACTCCTCGCTAGCTCGACCTCCTCCACAAAACATCTGATTCTGGTCTATTCTGTGCTACGGTCCCATGTATAATGTATGTGTACTGATTTGGCTGCCTGTGCGCTCACGGCAGTTGCTCAGATTTATTTGGGAAGCGCCTTCCCGGAAGCAGAGCCCTCGCTACTCTGACGTAACGACGGCCCTGTGCCGCGATGAATGGTCCGATCTCTTTGGGGCGCTAAATAAAAGATGTTCGGCCTTGTTCTGAACAAAAAGTGCAGGACAGTCTGAGCACATGATTTTTTGCTGCCACAAAGTAATTTATTCAAATGGATTCATTCAGGCATCTGGAAAGAGGACCCGAAGGGTCTGAGCAGGACCAGGGTGGATCCAGGTGTTATGATTGGTGGGTAAAAGAGGTGTGCTATTGTGGAGAAAAAAAAGGGAGGAAAGTGCAGGTTTCTAACAAAAGATGAAAGCATCGCAGTACATTTGTCTCCTGAACCGTTAAAAAATATATATAATGACCACATTTTTTTGGTTTAGTGGTTTTAATGTTCTGCCTCCAACCCCTAGAGTTGCCAGGCTGAAACCTCACAGTGGCCCCGAGGTCCAAGGACTGCATTGGATCTCAAAGGGCTTTAATTTGATCATTTTATTATCTCTTAAAGTTTGACATGTTATGACACAAAGTATGACACAAAAAAGGCCTCTGATAACTTCCCTCTTCTTTTCTGTTCTACTCTCATTACATCACAAGCAAACCTATCCCAAAGACAGGGTTGAAGTCACACATCGCAAGACCCATGGTCTGGAAATGCATTTGAATCAGATTTTCTGGTTGCAGGCCAAGGATGCTTGTGCAAAGGCATCGGGGGCAACAATGAATCCAGGTCGTTGGTTATTATTCACACATCAAACAGGGGAAAGCGTGGAAGTGTGCCCGGCCGAGCCAGGTGTGCCTGCCATCCATCTCGGCCACTCTTCTATGTGGATATATCTGGATACCGCGCACAGTCACTGATAATGACGGGACAGCTGGGGCCCCGAGACTGCCAGAGAAACACAGGTCAGAAGCGAAGGCAGCGCTTCTTTCGCAAACAGCTGCTTCTTAGTCTTCGGCACGCGCTGTCTGCTTGGACACGGTTCTCAAGGCGCTTTGCGTGCGTTATACGGCGAGATTCGTCACACTTTCAGCAAACCCGCATGTCGGCTGTGTGGTTAGGGATGTTAGGGATGAAGAGGTTGAGCGGCGTGTGTTCGCCCCGATATAAACGATGCTGAATAAACAGCAACACTTTGACTGACCGGAGTGGAAGTGGATCTACAGTTTCCCCTGAAATATCCCATAGAAGATGTCCAGCTCACCTCTACTGCCACAGACACACACACACACACACACACACACATTGATGTCACCCCTCGGGCAATACTTTACAATACACAAATCGGGCAATACAAAACCTTGGCGAGACCTCGGCGGTGAACAGAACACAGATTATGACACGATCCAAAAAATGTGGATTTGGGATTATCTTTGACCAAACACCCAAGTCCACCCGAACAACGAGCAAAAACTTTTTTGGCAAACGGGACGAATAAATTACAGGGTAATTATTCAATTTCTGTTTTGTCTCCATGCCGACAAATGCGCAAATGCGAAACGACAAATTACACCGGGACACGGAGGGTTCTTTTTCTGGGGCGAAGCGATGTCAACAATAATACGGTAGTTGAAATCAGCTGGGCCGTCACCGATACACAGGGACAATGGGACGGCGAGGTGAGAACATCTGCTCAGATGAGGCGCATTGCCGTGGACATGCAATCATTTCCCGCAAAAATTGGATGCCAAAAGTGATTTATGGTAACTTCACAAATCTTGCTCTGGCACGCTCATATAAACAGCCGACCGAGTAGGCCTATACTGTGTGCCCAATCGTGTGGCACCATAAACCCACAGTATAAAGACAAATAAATGAATCATAAAGCTTACTGACGACAAGTTCACATACTTCATTGAATACAGAATATGGGGTCCTAGCTGACATTAATAAATACCAATATGGTTGGTAGTAACTAATTAAGGTTTTTTTGTGTATTTTATTATGAGTTGATTAAAAGGTTAGGTTAAGGGTGAGGGTATTTAATGAATTTAATGTTGTGTAAATCTCTATCGAGAGTCCGATGACCTGTATTTGACCCACTCATAAATCGTACAAAACAACACTGGATCTCTTCGGTGGACATTAAGCCATAAAACCATAAACGGGTGTGAATACATTTTTTTACAATATTTAACTTGTTAATTGACTATTGTGGACTATTAAGGTTTTACTGCCAGTGCGGCTGGATATCATATATTCATTGGGCGTACCTCGCATACCAAACCAAGCATTGTAAAAACACATTGGACGTTGTACTCATTTAAAAGAATCACGTAAACAGTTACAGAAACCATAACAGAAACGCAAACTTCACGGGTAAATGAACATCGATTGGCCATCAGTGTTCATAATGATCATTTTATATACAAAACTCACTAATTTCCTTACTCACCCAATGAACATATACAGAAAGCCAGAATCAGCAGGGGATCAAAGCACTCCAGTGTATAACGCCATCATGGTTTGTCAGAAGAGACGGTGTAGTTTGCTAGTGGTTGCTGGTTGACGCACATATTCTAACACTAAAACTCTATCCTGCCACACGGAATGACATTCCGACGTTCAGTTGTCGTCATTAAACACATATTGACATAAGACAGCCACACACACAAGCACACATACATACACACACACACAAGCACACGCACACAAAATATTGCTAATAATACTAACTACTATTAATTCATATCATATTATTGTATTTTTCTATGTGCATTTTGTTGGTCTGACTGTATGGCATACTCACTGCTGTGGGAGCCACCGCAAAACCATCTTACGACATCTAATTAGAAAACATAAAATAACTAGCAGTAGGCTGGGAGAAGAGGGGGTGGGGGTGTGTATGTGTTGTTGGGTGTTCTTTTTGTACATGTTGTTCGTGTGCCGGAGAGCAGAGAGAAAGCCGTGCCAGACAAAAAACAAACAGCCAGATGTATGGCCTTAAACTCAGAGGAGATAGCCTGCTAGAACGCTGTACAGTCTAAAACCCACATGGTGCAAACACGATGACACACACTATATATATAACATGTCTTGCCTGGTTCCAGCCCCTGAATCCAAAACTTTCTTTTGAAATTTGCTTTTAATGGTTTACTATACTATACAAGTCTATGGATTATCTATGGATAAAAAATATTGGCTCAAAAATACAAAAACGTCACTTGCGCAACAATCGTTAATCTGCTTGGTGATTGGTTGAGGTTTCAGGTCGAGGTGCTACTCACCGAATGTTTCAGGGAAGTGGAGTGTGAGGAGATCACCGCTGGGCGGCGCAGTGCGTCTGGGTGTGGAAGCCGGGCGCTGCTGGCGTGGGGGCATGGTTTGGTTATCCTCCGCCAGCTGGGTGGTGCTGGTGCTGCTGGTGGTGGTGCTGGTGGTGGTGGTGGTGCTGGGGGTGGTGTCTGCAGGGAGCCAGACAGGGAGCAAGAGGGCACCCACGTTGTCACAGAGATAGAGACAGAGAGAGAGGGAGAGAAGATACACCGCTGATGAGAGACAGATCACACACACAGACTTATTTTTACACACGTACACGTACCCATACGGATGCATGTACACACACACAAACATGGGAAAACAGACATATGTCAGTTAAATTAAACACACACACTAACTTTCACACACACACACACACACACAAACTCTCTCATAAACTTTCACACACACACACAATAAATGACGATACAAATACAAACACAAAAGTCAAATTAAATACACACTCACTCTCTTGCACACACACACACACACACACCACTCACTCTCTTGCACACACATACACACTCACTCTCTTGCACACACACACACACTCACTCTCTTGCACACACACACACGCACTCTCTTGCACACACACACACACATTCACTCTCTTGCACACACACACACACACACACTCTCTTGCACACACACATTCACTCTCTTGCACACACACACACACTCTCTTGCATACACACATTCACTCTCTTGCACACACACACACACACACACACATTCGCTCTCTTGCACACACACACACTCACTTTCTTGCACACACATAGAGATTGAAGGGCCATCTACTATCGAGCATGTACCCTTGTGAACTGTGAACCCTAATTTAATTGTATCTCATGCTTTGTACTGGTGGGTGTCTTGTGCACTCATCCTTGGCTGAGATTGATATTAAAAGTGGATGACATTGTTGATGATGTTGGAGATTGTTGATGATATTGGTGATGTTGTTAATGTTGTTAATGATGTCAGGACTTGGACTGATGTCTTGAATGTTGTTTTATTGTTGTTGTATTATTGTTGTATTGTTTTAAGTGTCGGACCCCAGTAGCTTTTGTCAAGAACAAAAGCTAATGGGGATCCTAAACACACACACACACGCACACGCACACGCACACGCAGGATGTATCCACATTAGGGAGTGTGGAACACCTTTTTCTCCTGAACAATTCCAGAAGATTTCCAGAACCATTTAAAACAAAAAA
>CM051018.1:944832-967332 GCA_027704905.1 Muraenolepis orangiensis
TGTGTACTTAGCGGCCTATTGCAGCTATTAATGCTATCGTTATTATTATCGTATGGTAGACGGCAAACATGGGGCGGTATAATGTATGCTGATACGATGCTGAGTCCTTCAGCGTGAATTACATGTTAGGACCAATTAAACCTCCAAAGTGAAACCTAGGGTCTTAGGCTAAGTACGATGTTCCCTACTGCACATGTTACCCCGTTAGCACTTAAGCCATGGAGAGGTGGAGGGGAGAGAGGGTGAGAGACAGACAGAGGGGGATATAGATGGAGGGAAAGAGAGAGAGAGAGAGAGAGACAGAGGGGGATATAGATGGAGGGAAGAGAGAGAGAGAGAGAGAGAGAGAGAGAGAGAGAGAGAGAGAGAGAGAGAGAGAGAGAGAGAGAGAGAGAGAGAGAGAGAGAGAGAGAGAGAGAGAGAAACAGATCGAGAGAGAATGGGATGAAGTCATGCAAGCATAAGCACGGCTGCTGCAATCCTTGAGACTTAGTCACAGTTCAAAGATGCACTCTGACATTATAATGGGGCTTGGGCTGGGGGTGTAGGGAGGGTAGAGGGGTAGAGAGGGGGCTTGGGTTGGGTGATGTGGGGGGGGGGGGGGGGGGGGTTGAGAGGGAAGGCTGGTTATTCGACAACATGTTATTTTTGACAGACTTTAGATCTTAAAGTCCAAAAAAAAAAAAGTCTAAAAAACAGAGTACAACATTGTTTTGGCACACGAGAGCAAATCATCATTGAAGACATCCTGCGTTTCGCATGTGAAAATATGCACACTCCACTAATCACACTTAGGCCAAACATACATAAAAATATAAATAAAACACTAACGCTAACCATGAGAACCATCACGAAGATGCCGTCAAGACTCCAGATGTCAACCAGTTCGGAAACTGCAAAGCATCGGAACCCAAGGCCTGGAAGGACAGCCTGGAAGATCACAAAGGTCTCTCTCCCCCCTCCGACCAGGACATCTTTCCATCGTGAAGGAGCCCTCCCAAAGTCTGTTTGCCCCTCTGCCCCCAGGCAGAAGCACTGGCAGCATCAGAACCAGCAACTGCAAGGTTCTGCAGCACCCGTCCATCCACCACACAAGCACCTCACCCCCCCACCCCCACACCCTACACTTCACCCCTACTTCACACACTGCCCCCTTCCCTCTCCACATCACATGCTGACCCCCCCCCCCCACCCACACACACACACACACACACACCTGGACTACACCTCTTTGCTGACTTTTCATGACCACACTTTATACCCGACCATCATCACTGCTGTGCCTCCTATTAATGCTAGGTATAATTACCACTGGGGCTACTGGTTAACATTATTTATATCCGGAAAGTATTTACACTGTGAGATAATCATATTGCTTAGCCACTGTTTTATTGTGCTCCATTATCTATTCTACATCATTCTGTTGATCACAGCCACTACACTGGTCACAATGTTTACACACGGGTGTGCACGCCGCACTCTAAAAACGGAGGCAGCCGCACCATGCCACAGACCTGCGTTCGTAGTTCCGTTTGTTGTTTTGTTGTACTGTACATTTTCCTGTTTGGGAGAAGAACGGTGTTTGTCATGGCTGTTCTGTACTTTTTTGTGTTAGCACCTTGTTTCCGCGAGGAATGACGCTTCGTTCAGCCGTATATATATGTATACTTTGTAAACCGTGTACCTGTGGATGTGGATGAACGACAATACACTTGACTTGATCAGACATGCGTTCCTTTTTCCTTCATTAGGTAAGTGGATCAGCTGTGGATTAATGCAGTGTCCGAGACATCGTATGGAACACAGCTGGCTTTAACTGAGATTGGCTATAGGAGCCGATCCCCATCAGAACATTCCGGAAAACAGATTTCTCCAGTGACACGAGACTGCAAAAAAATACAGTTCTTCAAAATACAGTGTGAAAATCTAGCGTGAAAGGAATCAATGAGGTAAAAGGACATCATAAATAAACCAAATCCAAACATGGTGCGCTAAGAGTTAACCGTTTTAAGACGGATTCTCTATGCCACAGTTCATATTGTAGCCATCATCCGTTCTCGAAAGAAATACGAAATGATGGAGAACATTGACTCAGACTCATTTATCCCGTACAACTGGTTCAACCACAAAATCATTAAAACTGCATCACCCGGTCCCAATTTCAAACTGAATAATAAGTCATGCAATAACGAAATTTGACTGGAACCATTTCAACTCCTCCAACGCCAATTGAGCTAAATGCTTTCCAGAATTTCCAGTAAAATTATGTTTCCCTCCTCAGATCACAACAGCTGGAAATATTTCCAGGCTGTAAAGGGCTTTCCTGAAAAGTTACCAGTTAATTGACTTGCTGTGGATAAATACATTCATCAGTGAATGTGGAGTGTGCCTGGTTAGACGGCTGGTTTAAGCAGCCTCGTCTGGCCCGAGTCAAGACTAGACTAGCCTGCACACCTGGCATTCCTAGAACAAACCTGGAATCACCATACACACACACACACACACACTCATCAACTAGCACCTGCTCTGCCTGCATAACTTACAATAAACCGGTTTATACACAACAACTACCTTTGTGCCGGTGGTGGGAGCAGACTTAGGAAAGCCACTAAAGCGTGGCGTGTGTAGCAGCGTGGGGGGGGGGGGGGACAAAGAGGTTGGGGTCCCGGAGTCTTCCATCATCTTCCTGGTGCTGTGTTTGTGTTGCATGCCTCGCAAAAAAACTAACAGATCTTTACTGTTCCACCTCACGTTTTAAGGGGTTCTCTCTCTCTCTTTCCAGCATTATGGATGATATTTGAACACATAATAACTAATATAATGTCTCAGTAAAACAACTCTTTTTACATGATGTCGGAAATAAGTCATAACACCCAATGGCCATTGGAATAAATAATATACATGTATATATTTTTTTTTTGTTGAGTCACAATACTCTTATGAATGTGACAAAAAAAAATGTTGGAGGTTTCTTGGAGTACATATTGTAATAACTGTGAATTTAAGAGTGTAATATATGTAGGAGTCTTGCGCTGAACATAAAAATACAACATTTGAACATATTATGCTTTTGGATTTTACGAGGAGAAACCTCGTGTTACGGGTGTGACATCACTATGTTAGGTGGTGTGTGACACCGTCGGAAACACATGGCTTAACAGCACATTCGCCACCAAAGAAAATGCATCATAACACAGTCGTTGTCATCTGAAATTGTTAAGAATGCCTTTTTTTCACACCCATAACAAAACCACCTGAAGTCCTTCAGAATATTTTCAAGATGGCTGCCAAAATAGCATTGTTTTTTTCACCATGGGCACCAATGGCTGCGGCCCACACACACACACGAACACACACACACACACACACACACACACACACACACACACACACACACACACACACACACACACACACACACACACACACACACACACACACACACACACACACACACACACACACACACACACACACACACACACACACACACACACACACACACACACACACACACACACACACACACACACACACACACACACACACACACACACACACACACACACACACACACACACACACACACACACACACACACACACCTTCAATCCGGAAGGACTTTATTGCAGGTCTACAACAAACATTGTGATCTGGTTCACATGGCCTTCACTATTTGCAGGATTGGAGGTCCTGTAGTGTAACAAATGATTGGAATGAAAGAAGAAGACATAAATATATTGTTATAAATATGTACGTTAAAACTGTTAATTACATCAGATTAATCTAAGTTCAGTTATCACTGTGATGAATGACATTATTGTGATACACCTCCTTTAACCTGTTCTTCACCTAAAGTGTTGTTTATGAGTCCGGGTTTTATCTTTGATCCGTAACCACTAGCTCTGGTATGTAGAGGCATATCGTGGTAGTTTGTCAAAAAAAATATGGCACCTTGATATACCATGCAGATAAAGGAGGTGCTTTATGCACTTCAGTCTTCCCCTGTTGCCTTCTGGGAGTTTTCTGTGCCAGGTGGGAATGGACCCCACATCCAGTGCTGTGCTTGAGGGGAGCTGGAGATGAAAGACGAGGTTTCTGGCTGCTGCAGGACCTGCTGTATCCAAGTTGTTGACTTCATTAGCAGTGCAGATGTCTTGAGTAAGGGTGTGCATTACTGCTGCTCAGATTGGCTCTCCTGCATGGCTATCCGGCACGCAAACGGAGGACGTTGGAACGTTCAGGTTTCCATTCAGGGGTACCCAACCCCCCTGTGTGTGTGTGTGTGTGTGTGTGTGTGTGTGTGTGTGTGTGTGTGTGTGTGTGTGTGTGTGTGTGTGTGTGTGTGTGTGTGTGTGTGTGTGTGTGTGTGTGTGTGTGTGTGTGTGTGTGTGTGTGTGTGTACGCACACTAACAAACTACTTTGAATTCCGTCTAATTGGAGAAAACCTTTCCCATACATAAATGTATGGGATATACTGTACTATATATATATTAGGGCTGTCAAAGTTAACGCGTTAACGCATGTGATTAATCTTGAGACTTTAATGCGCACTATTTTTTTTAACTCAGATTAATCATAGTATCCGGTTTAGACGGCTCCTCCACCTGGGAATGAACTGAGAGGCCGGCAGCAGGCAGTAGGCGCGCTAAACCAACAGGATGACTGAGGAGACGCACCGCGGAACGCTGGCCGGAACGTTGCACTTTAACACATCGCGCTCCCAACACGATTGCAGCAGCTTCCCTTTGAGCATGTGCCCTGTACAGCGCACATATACAGAGGGCCGTTGCGGTCTCCCTCCACGACTGTGGATTTGATGGGGCTTTGGCAAAGTGCGGTACAATTTCAAACACAGTCCTGCAAACACAGCGGAGCTGTTTTGTGTGCCACAAAAGTTGACACTTTCAATGGCATTGTACAGCTAAGAATCTGAAAAATGACTGTTCAATTTGGCACTTAGTGATTCAGTTTCTTAAAGTGGCCTACTTGTTGCAACATTCATTTGCATGAGAAGTTTCTTTGCAAACAATTTACAGGCAAGCTGTTTATGTTCACTTTGTTGCAGACATTATTTTGTAACTTTGTACATTTTGTAAGATTATTTATGCAGTTGCCTGCTTAATATTAATCTTATTATCGATGTTTTGGGCAATACTAAGCACTCTGAGACTTTTTGCTCAGAAAAACTAAAGTGAAAAGTAACAAACAAATAGTAAAAATCTTGATCTCTAACGCTTTTACCACGTCATTCTTCCATATCTGCATTTGTTTTGCTACCCGCAAAAAACTAAACTACAAGTAAATATGTTTATTTTAAACTTGTGATTAATCAGATTAATCACAGAATTGTTTTGTGATTAATCAGATTAAATATTTTGATCTATTGACAGCACTAATATATATATATATATATGGTCAATCGTATTTGCTTTTCATTGTCGCTTGGAAGACTATCTCCACGGCTTGTTAAGCAGTATACTGTACCTTATGTATGGCAGTTAACCTATTTAAATACCATTTTATAATTTCCAAACTTCATAAAATAGCAAGCAAAGTAGTTGACCAACTGGCAGCACAATCTGATTGGCTCATTCATCATCAGCTGGTTTGGGAAATAAATGTTCAGAGTGGCTATGAAGGCTTGTAAGATAGGTGCACAATGTTAGAATTTGTTAGAAAATGTCAAAAGTTGCATCAATTTTGACAAAGCAATCCTCCATGAATATATACAGAATGTGTGTGCTCTGTTTAGATGAGAGTATACGGATTCAGGAGGAACTTTGTGAGACTTTACAAAGCATGACATTCAAAAGTCAAATCTAAAATGACACAATGGCATACTGCTTCACCAAGCCCTCGTCTTCGCCTGATGGACAAATGTGGATGAAAAAACACATATATATAGTCCTCTGTACACCACGCAATGACATTGTTGTGGACCCTGCATTGTAGTGAAGGGAAAAATACAGTCTCCCAAATATTCAGATCCAATATAGACCTTCATGATACATTGAAAAGTGATTTTGTTATGAATCATGTTACTTTATTTTTTCATGGTGAGGTTGACATGTACATGGAAAAGCCTATATGTTGTTATTATAATGACATTTTTTACATATTCACTGTTGCTACAGGCAAGAATGGCGTTCCTATATAGATATTTGAGCAAATCATGTGAAAATGTGCCTTGCCTTGTTTGGCCATGTCATGAAAAGCTCTATGAAAGTCTATCTAAAGGAGAAGTGTAAGCCTAATGAGCCCCAAAAAGCCAAAAAGCCAAAAAGTATTTGCATTAAGCAGCAAAAGAAATATCCGGACTAAATGGCCCCGCACATCTACATCACAGACGCCGGAATCACACGGCCAGAGGTCAACGGATTCCTAATGAGATTGCTCATTCCCAAGCAGAAGAACTGCTCGACAATTCTTTGACAGCTGGGCGAATATTAGCAATTAGACACCCGGAATCGGCTTGCCTCTGTGACACGGGGAAGTGGAGCAACAGCTGAGTCTTTGGGGAGGGGCATGGGGTGCAGTGGGTAGAGATGGGGGGAGACAGACAGATGGGGTGTGTGTGGGGGGGGGGGGAGCAGTACCAATGTGTTCTTAGTATTAAAGAACATTGCTCCTCAGCAGGACCAGTCGCCCAGACTTTCACTCAATATCTCTAATGCCGAAAGGCAGAGATAAGGTTGAAAACCGGCAAAGTTACCCCTAAACTAAGCCAAATGCAGATATACTGTGGATATTTGAATGGTGACCGGCCTAGGTATCTGCCTGCTGCTTTGACAAAGGTAGTGTGGAAATAAGCTCATTAAGCTCATTAAGGTGAAGACAAGGGCTTTGCGAGCATGGGGTTTGCAGTTTACTTACTAGAGTCACTTCTATGAATAGCTGGGCAGCAGGTTTCAGTCTGTTTTGTGTGGGTAAAGGTGGTTCCAGGATGCTGGAGTCTACCGTTGAGCCTTCTTGATCGTGGTGTCTTGTGTCGGGCCAAATTCAACCAACCATCTGTGAAGGAAGGTGCCTTAATACTTAATACCTCCAATGCCCCAATTCCCCTGAAAACTAGAGTAGGTTGCTGAGGAATGCTGCGGTCTATTTTATGGTTCTGTAGATTTATGATCTCTGTAGTACTCATTTGCAGGAAAGCATATAATTGTAATTTCCGAATTAGGCTCCATGGGAGTGCTGACCTTATGGCACAAGGGATAAATGCATCATATCAAAATGGCACCATCATACACCACTGTCTATACCTTGTTCAGCACTCCAGATCAAATGAGTTCAACAGATAAAATGAGGTATACATTACATTTTATTATTATGTTTTGTTGTTTTGTATGTAATTACTGGTACACATATCTAGCATTTACCCAAATGACCTGACTGACCAAAATAAAGCAATAAAACAAATAATCTGATAATGGCATCTTTGTTAGCGTTCCCTGTACGCTAATGTAAGGGTTCAAATACTACCACACCGTAAATAATCAAACCTAAGCAAAACAATGTAAATGTGACCGCTCAAATGAACTAACATGTTTCAATGTTTAATATGAATATAGTAGGCAAGTACCCCATGATCAGTCTGGTACCTGGACCGATCACGAGGCAGGTACACAGGTCCGGTTGTGTCATTTCATTAAGAGGCTCGTCAGACATCAAGACAAACTTTGTTTACCTTGGAGACAAGTTAGTTCTTGATGTACGGGGGACCAGTCCGAATCGTGTGAGGTATGCGCAGACTTATCCTTCCCCCCCGCGGAAAGATTTTCGCAATTTCGCTGTCAGGAAATAGTGCTTGAAATGTATCCTGAATAGCTATTGTTTTTCCACAGCACCACAGATCTCACAGTGTGGGAGTTCATCTCAATGTTGACAGAAGGTCGGCTGATGGCGCTGTGGCTGGCAACGACGTACTAGTACGTACGACTGGCTGCAGTTGCTAGGCCTGTCTGCGGAGGAGAGACAGTGGAACATAAAACGGAGATTTTTGCCTGACCACAGCGACCACGGCATTTGATAAATTGCTTGTGTCACACTTCATGTGACTCCACCGCTTTTATGCCCTCTGTGCCTGATTTTAAATTGTTTTACAAAGTCTGCAGCAAGGTTTCTGACAGATTTTCTTTACCACACTTGCTGTTCTCCAATCAAGTGTCATTACATGTACACTTTGCCAATACTGAAAACTAGGGCTGTACCCAACTCTGAATTTTCCAAGTCGACTTGGATTTGCCAGTCCTTGAAGCAACAGGCACGATTTATCCATAGGTTAAATCCAATGTTAACATTATACGTGAACCGATGGGAATTGAAAAAATAATGAATATTAGATGAATAGATAATGAAGCAAAAGCTGGACTCAAAAGGCACACTCGCAGTCCAACTCACCGCGGGTCTAGCAGTGTTAACTGTCACCTCGCTTACTGCTTTTACTGTATGCCATTGCTTCGGCTTTTCAGTTAATACTGTAGTACAATATAGTATATTATAGTAGCGATGGATCAATCAAGTCAAGTTCCTAACTTCAGAATCATAATCGGAACTTGTGAGTTAAGTTATCAAACACCGCTCCTCCAGATCTTTTTACACTAATGGTCCAGATACTTGCAGCTTGCCGCTGCCCGCCTGCACATGTTTTAGTATTTAGTATTTATTAGTTGTATTCATTATTTTCTCTTTGGCATGGTTAATATGAAATAATTAAAGAGTAAACTCTGAGCTCTCTGAACCACGATTCAACTAGTTGACTTTTGGGGTACTGAACACACTTCAAACATAACAGAAACGGAAGGACGTTGTTGATGGAGATCAGAAGCCGACGTGATGCGTGTGCGACAACACACACACACACACACACACACACACACACACACACACACACACACACACACACACACACACACACACACACCCACCCTTTGGTCGAGGTCACTGGATTACAATTTATCTCCTTTGGGCAGGAAATAAGAGCTTCATATAAATCTTGATACAGCAACAGTCTAAAATACATCATCTTGCGTTTTAAAAAGGAGAAATGGAATCCAGACAGAGGGAGATAACCTGGGTGAAGTTTAAAGATAGAAGACTTATAAAGGTGTTATTACATGCTCTTGTGGTGCAGTGACAAGATGGAGAGAGAAAAATCCCTATAAGAAGATGCTCACTAACAAGGTGTTTGTGTTATCTGTGAGGACGCTAGATTCAAACGCATTCTCCATACATGATCTATACATCACACAATGACTCAATAATGAATCACAGCAAGAGCAATGAAAAAATATACTTTTCTAGAAAGTGTGTGTAGTTTTGGGTTAATTAGGATTCATCTTGTGTGTGTGTGTGTGTGTGTGTGTGTGTGTGTGTGTGTGTGTGTGGTGTGTGTGTGTGTGTGTGTGTGTGTGTGTGTGTGTGTGTGTGTGTGTGTGTGTGTGTGTGTGTGTGTGTGTGTGTGACATAATTAATGTTAATCAACCAGAATTAACCCCTTCATAGTTTCGTCTGCCATATGCTCTGTGGATGCAAGGCGTATCCTCATGAACCGGCTGAGAAAGGGACAGCTACACTTATTTCTCAGGTCTGCTAACCATGAATTAGCGGCTACGGTAAACATTTGGATAAACAAACAATTAGTTTGGTCCGTGGTCACGCTGTATATGTATATATATATATATAACCAAACAGTGTTTACAGCCACAATATTTTACTTTTCTTTCGCAACCATCAACATGATGTCTGCGATTTCTTTGAATGCTACACAATAACCACGGGCATTTTCCTTATGTTTCCATCGAGGAGAATTATATTGCCGAAATTATTGTTATCGCTTTATCGTGTATTGCTATTGTTTGGTTGCCAAGCCCTCGTGTTTGATGAATTGAGATTGATGTCCTCGTTTGTATGCAGTGTTTAAGGTACTGCTCCAGGTGTTGAAGGGATCACTTCGAGGACATTTTAACTTGAAGGCTTGAAGGGCAGTCAAAAGGAAAAGAACAGGAATAATAAATAGTTAGGATTTACACTTTTAACATTTGAAAGAATACCAGGAACGTTTGTTTGGCCATGTTGGCCAAATTAGTGATTGTCTTGTCTTGATTCAATTATTTTTGGTCTAAATGTACTGTTAAGGAAAGAAAGGTCTAATGAGCGCCAACTTTCCAAATCTCAAGCTCTCCCAAAAAAAAAGAAAAGCAAATCCAGACAAAATGGCCTCCCACATCTACATCACAGACAGATGCCCGAATCACACGGCCAGAGGTCATACGGATTCCTAATTAGATTGCTCTTTCCCAAGCAGAAGAACAGGCCGACAACAACAACAAATGACACTGAACATCTAACACGCTTGTTCCGTGGGACTACAATTTTTGACAGCTGGGCGAATATTAGCAATTAGATACCCGGAGTCTCTGTGCCTTTGTGACACGGGGAAGAGAGACACAACAGCTGAGTCTCTGCTTTGAAGGAGGGGCATGGGGGTGTAGTGGGTGGAGATGGGGGGGAGATTGGGGGGAGATTGGGGGAGAGACAGATTGAGGGAGGAAGGGGGGGGGGGGGCGGGGGTGTGGAGGCAGCAGTACCGATGTCTTCTTATTAAATATAATTTCTCCTCAGCAGAACCAGGTGTGTGTGTGTGTATGTGTATGTGTATGTGTATGTGTATGTGTGTGTGTGTGTGTGTGTGTGTGTGTGTGTGTGTGACAAAATGCCTATATGACCTAGTTGTGACATTAAACAATACCATAGAAACATTTGACTTAACTCACAAAAGCCAAGGGCGACCAAAAATACGCCAAGTGCGACTAAACCCTTTCCTTCGCACCGGCACGCCTGACATTTAGCAGGTCTCAAAATCTGCTTTGCCGATGAATTAAGCGGTTCAATTTGTTAAAAAAACGAATGTAAAAGCAAAACCACAAGAAAAGCGCGTAGGATCCCTGCATGGACGTCACCTGTGAGACTCCGACTGGGTTCCCCCAAAGCTTCAGTTCAGCCTTAAAGGTTCTGAAGACACGTGGGCTCTATAGAACAGAGTTTGTTGTAGTTTTGATGAAATTGCACAGTGGGACTAGCACTAATTACCATGCTTGCCGCAGCCTTTTACTTCTATAGCCGCATCTGACTAGTGAGAGAACTACCAAACGAAATACTGGGCAGAATCTTGGAACATTGAATACACATTATTATTACAACCAGTTAGCTTGAAGTCTGTCTCTGTCGGCCGATTCTCAAGGTGTGACGGAAGTATTGGAATAATGTTATAATAACTGAATACAAAACTAACAAAGGATAATTTGGTTATTCAAATATTTGAGACCAACCCCTACCCGCACATTTGAATAAACAAATTCATATAATGGTATGTATTCTAATCAAATTCAAATAATGTCATTAGAATCGTGTGTCTGTATATTAAATCTAGTGCGCCCAGCGCATCACACACATCCATGCACCAGTGCAACTGGCGCAAGAACCATACAGGATGGTGTGAAATCCCACCAACGGCACATCAAACACTGTGCAACAACCTGGTAACACTGTAACCCTGTGTAACACTGTAACCCTGTGTAACACTAACAACCGTAACAGCGCTTACACCCTGTAACAAGTTGTAACATGTTGTACCGTTAAAAAACAGTAATACCGGTAACACTGTCTACTCACACCGTACAGTCGTACACACAACTTAAATCTGGAGGATTTTGAATACTATTATTATTATTGGTCACACACACACACACACACACACACGTACACAGTAAAGGACGTACACAGTAAAGGACACACACAGTGTGAAGCAGTGAAGCGCTGTCTGGTGCCTTGCTCAAGGACACCGCGGCGGTGCCCAGGAGGCGAACTGGGACCTTTTTCCAAGTATCACTCCGTACTTCCGTCCGTTTCGGGGACTTGAACCAGCGACCCTCCAGCTCCCAAGCCAAGACCCAACCGACTGAGCTACTGCTGCCCAACGGTGACCCGCTAAGAGTAGAATTATACTAATATGTACACGAATATGATATCAATTGAAAATGTTAACCTAAACGATGTGCTGGTGCAATAAAATTCTAAAGTTAGGCGCACCAGTGCATCCAGTGTAAATAGTTAGTCTGGAGCCCTGCCACGTAATCGTGTGTTGATCTGAAGAACCGAAGAACCGAATCCACAAACAACTTCAGACAGTAAATAAACAAACCATGAGGCAAGAAAGTGACAGCACTGGATCGGTCCTGCACACAATGAACCAATGGTGTTTTGATGCAGGTCTGTGATAACATCGTATTGCACGTCAATCATTAGACTGCAACCGATCGCAAATAGCAACAAGTGCAATAGGAAAGCCAACACATATTTAATGTCACCCTACAACGGGCATCTTCACCACCACCTAAATGGATCCATCGCTCACTGGAGCAGACAGAACAGTCTGCCTGCACTCTGTCTGATCATCAGGCATTAAATCTCTCGCTGAATTACTTCAGCATGATGCAAGCTACTGGAGCAAATGAATGGTCCATTCTACCAAATATAAGCAAATAGAGAGCTGGTGATGGCACGCAATTGATTTGACACCAATCCACGCCAGCATTACAGGAGTTATGAAAGCACAGGTCATGTCGGGTCTTGGTTGAAGAAAACTGTCAAAATAAATCAATTCAATTCAAAAGCAGGTCAACAATCCTTTATTGGGAATTTGATCCCGTGCTTGCCGCTAGCCCTTCGGGGTTCATAAATTAGCTATTTTCCATTTTCTGTTTTTAATTCTGGGAGCCCTGGGAGATTCAATGTTCCCCAGATTGTCTTGCCATGCGGTCAGATGTGGACACAGTCATAGGTTACTGTTCTGGTTCTGTGTTTATACGGGAAACCTTAGGATGACAAATTACATGGATATTCAGGGACTCATAACAGTGTCACCGATATGCTATAATTTCGCCTCTTCGTAAGCCAAGAAATTTTAGGCTCATTAAGAGACTGCGGTTTGAAATGCATCCAATTAACGGAATTACGGTGGAATCCATTGGTGGCTTCTCCTCCCTGTAGGATGCATCACCAGTAGTTTTCTTGGTAGAATGCCCAATACGACACATGATAATACATTCAAATAGAGAATCGAATAGACTTGACCAGGTAAATTCATGCATAGTATAATTTCAATCAAGCAGCGGCAAGAAAAGGAAATCATCAAAGCAGTTCAACAGCGCCCCCGTCATGTCGGGTCAAGTTGCGTCAACTTTACCAATTTGAATGCGCAAATGATTGCCGTGACCCCTGTTTCTACTCGATCTCGTCCCCCCCCGGTCCCTCCATCCAATGACGGCTGATCATTGATCTGCACAAGAATTATGAGCAGGTTAAACACAGAATCACGGATGTCGCGTTTGATGTCACGGGGCACCATCTGCATACGTCTTGCTGATGGATTGTGTGGGAGCAGAGATCGACCGACCCCCCCCCCCCCCCCCCGCTGGTCGGACCCAGCCTTGTGCTACCGAGTCAGACTCTTGTCTTGTCACATCCACTGACCGATGGCCACAATAAATGGGAACTACACACCCATGCAATCCCAATAGACAAGAACCCAGTCAAGTCATTGAAGGATTTACTTCCGTTTAAATGGGAGAGAAAAAACGATGAAAAAATCGATGATCAATATGTGAATTTTTTTGGAAAGTGTCAAATGTACTGTCGTTTTTCTCACACATATTTCAAATAAATAATAATAATGCAAAAACCATACAAATACATGTTATTACATTGGCTTATAATACATGGAGGGAAGTTGTATTAATCTTTACTAGCGTACTAGAGTCTTACTAAGTAGATTTTTTGCTTGTTAGTTAGTTAGATATTGTTCAATTGTTTGCCAACTGATTGTACTTTTACCTGAACGTATTGTACTTCAACCTGAGCACTGGTTCAGTTCTTGGGAGACTTGTTAGGAATGAAATGCACTTTTGACTTCTGGTGACGAGGTGTTCTCTTACTTACCTTTGTTGAACACACATTTGTATTTGGACAAAAGCGTCTGCTAAATGACTGTAATGATAAGTAATGGGAAGTAATAATACTAAAAGTGAACAATTTAATGGCGCCATTTGGTCTGTATAAAAAACTGGTTTATATGCATGCATATAAACTTTAGTCTGCGCGATTGCCTGCGTGGATACAAAAATGAGAGGCTAAAAGAAACTTTTATTTTTTTTATATCATATCAACTCGCTACTCAAACACAGTTAAGTATCACACTTTGTTATGTTCCACAACTTGTCAAACAGGCTTTTACAAGAGGTGCAATGCCTGGACAGCCAGCATATTCCGTTTATTAAATAAACATGAAAGTAGCACATGATCCTGTGTCATGGGAGTACGAGACGTCATTGAACGCGGAAATTCTAGATTCCAAAATAAATATAAAAATAAAAACACACAGTTGACTCTTTTCTCCCTTCATATTAGGATGTGTATGAACAAACCAGTGGTGGAACTAAGACCAAAGGTGGACCAATACCTCGGTCGTGTACAGTGTAAACAGACTCTGACACATCCTGATTATGATATATGGACAGCAAAGTGCTGTGCAGCTCTCCAACCCAAGTGTCTGCCAAAGGTAGAGGGACAGAGGCCTGGTAACCCAACCCAGAAGGTCCTCCTTCCACTTGATCTTGAGAGAACTGTGTATCGTCACGCATGTCGTGGGCTTCAAAATGATGAATGTAAAATCATTTGTATAAAGTTCTGAAGTATAAAGTTTAGAGGAATGCCGGTAATTGAAATACCAGCAGTGCGGACGGACAAAGACACATTTCAATTGAGCCATTTAGCTTTTCTTTAGCTATCACCTGCTATCACCTCTACACTTACCAAGAGGAACCGCTCCAGGAACACTGCAATGATCCTGAAAACAAAAAGCAGCTTGTGTTTCAAGTCACAAAAATGGGCCAGTCTTCTTCTTTCCTGCTGTTCTCAAGAACCTTACAGCTCCCCGCTGGCTCCCCTTAGAACAACACCTTTGAATCTTTGCAAGAAGTCCTGGGTAGACGGGGGGTGGAAGGGAATAAAAGTCACGGCCATTCGTGCATATCATCGAATGACTCGGCAGGCCATATTGTGTGTGCGCGTCCAATTGCCACTTCATAGGGTGGTTTTGAAACATGCACTTTACCTCACGGGTATAGCTGCAGCCTGCTCAATAAGCAGCACATGAAGGGTTATGATTACATTTAAACAGAAAGAAGAAAAACTCAAAAGGGTATCCAGCGACCAATCAACCGTTTGGCTGTCCGATACCTTTTCAATCAATACGGAGTTGCCGGGCAGTGTTTGCCAGGTCCACTCATCCCAATCGTCCAGCTAAGGGTCTGCCTCCTTATATCCCCTAAATTTACTCTATTTATTCCCTTGAAGCTATCATTTCCATATTTATCAAGTGTTTTTGGCTGGTTTCAGCCACCATCTTGACATCCAATGGGATCCACTTTTTTTAATTTATTTTTTAAACCTGCAGAAGTACTTCTATTCAATTTTCAGCAATCCCTTTTGATAAGATCTGATCCTTACCAGATCCGATCCTGGGAGTAGTGCAACACACACACACACACACACGGACACACACACAAGCACGCACGCACGCACACACTGGCAGACGACAACTCCTGGAACACAATCCTGGTGATTCATGTCATTACTCTCCCAAAAAGCTTTTGATGTGGTGCCAATTTACACACATTCCTGGGGCCCCGGGAGTCGGGACCACGTCCAGATTCTCTTCCAGTTTGCTGAATGGAGGTGAGGGGGGGGGACGACACTCCAACACACCATCTATCCACTCAACCCTGAGGAGGAAGCCAAGCTAAGGTAACTCAAGAGCCCCGGTCGTGATTGTGTGTGTGTGTGTGTGTGTGTGTGTGTGTGTGTGTGTGTGTGTGTGTGTAATCAATTAGATAACTCGAGTGTTATGCCAAATACTTTGCCTGCTTGCCTCTGAACATGCGTCTTTACACGGCCGACAAGGTGACTCTGGTTAAGACCTCTCACGGACCAAATGTACTTTCTCCTTCAGTTTGGTATGACCAAACGGGATCCAATAACCTGAGGCTTTGAGGTTACACACCTATGCCGGAGGTGGGGCACCATAGTGTCTCGGGTTGAACACGCCTGTATCATCTATCCCTCTGCCTTGCATGGCGGAGACAAGGCAACCTTCAAATATATGGGCACAGCTGGGGGGGGCCAAGAGTCAGAGCAACCTCTTCTGTTCCTGGTTAACGACACGTCACGCTGAAGGGAGACCAAAATAATACCCCATTGTCGGGCATGACGCTCTTTTTTTCTTAAAAGTAACCTGCTGTTAAAATGATCAAGGTAGTTTTCTCTACCTCGAGGCAATTTATGGATACAGCTTTTTATTTTTTTATTAATTATCTCGGTCCCGGCTCCGATAAGATGGCAGACACTTGTCGCGTGTTGCCGTGACGCGGGATATAATTGTTGAAGGCACATACAGGACGATGACTTCCTGTTGCATTACAGTCAGCCATCACGCCGACCCATCACAATGGGCCTTATCGACACTATCAATACACTTTCTCATGGCCTACTTACTTCTATGAAGCTCTAAGATACTGTGTGGAGCGTCTTAAAATATGTATATAATAATATGTATAATATAATCGACACACCCCTGCACTACACTACGTAGCATACGTACATTTGACATGTTTTGTTCTTCCTGTGTGAAATGAATAATGCAATATGTTATATCAATACAGACAATTCATTACACTGCTTAAATGAAATGTAATGGCGTTGAAATTTCTTGTGCTATATTAAAAAAATCCAATCCAGCTCTCCCAATTGAATCTATTACAGTAAAAGTGCCGTGGTACATTTATCACCAAGCAATGTAAACCATTGCTAATGTCTGTATTTAGGCTCGGCTAGTGTGGGAAAATATTGTAGCAGTTATTGCATATATAAATTATTGTAATCAGCTAATGCAATCAACTGTTACATCACATGTATTCTCGATCATATTGATGCTGTTACATAACTTCTCTAGCCATCCAATAATATCAGCCTAATTTAAAACATTGCCAAGATCACAGTATTGAATAGTATTACCTTCTGTAGGAGAAAGCTGATTATTTATTTTCTGAACGCACATGAAGCAACGAAGACCTTTGGCACCCTCAATTAATCTCTGTCAAATGCCAGACGAAACCTTTCACCATGAAGACATGTGTGTACTCAAGACCTGCTCTCCTGAATCAGTCCCCTCTACCGCTTGGAAAAGGATTCTACAATTTCTACAATTTCCCGTCTCAACTGCCAGTCACAAACAAAGAGAGCACAGGAAAAGTAAACGGGTGTTTAAAAGGGTGTTTGACTCTCGGGGGCATAACAAGGTAGAAACAAACAACAGCAATATCAATTGCGTGTTTGTTTACATGTCAGTACAAACAATGGATTGATTAGTATATATGGTGTGGACACCATTTCAGAAAATTAAAGAGGATTCATTTTTGAGTGCATGACAGTAACTCTCTCAGCTACTCCAATCAAAAATGTTATTGGGATTCCAGGAAGGAACAATCAAAGTGCATTCTGCAGGAATGCCAAAGTGTTCCGACTAAATTATAGATGCTAATCCATTATCCTCTGCGACCGGGTCTTCCATGAATTGCTTTGGCAAAGCCATGACCAATGGAGCAGAAACAGTGAAGAATATACAATGCATATTAAAAAAAGAAAAATCATATTTTAGAAAGCACTTCAAAACTGCTGTTCAAAAAAGGTCATTGACCGTCCATTTAAGATGCATGCGTGATGCACTGCATAACAAGAGGTGCTTGACCCGCTGGGAGTTGCTGAAGACCACAGCCAACATGGGGACAACAAGGGGAAACAGGAAGGGCACACCGATAAGATGTCTCAATGTCTAAAAATAAATAGTCAAAACAACCACTCAAATGTTTTTTGTAAGGTTATACTGCTTAAACATGAATCAGTTCTCCTCTTATGATGCTACGTAAACGTTATTTATGGGTTTTTAAAAAAAGCCTATATTTTAGCCTTGGGCTAAAATATATGAAAAGAGGGTGTAAATATATTCCAATTTGTTTAAAAGGTGAACTTTTCAACCAGCTTTGACAGGATGACAAGACATACTGGCTTTGCATATAGTACCCACATTGATGTTGGTACTATATGCAAAGCCAGTATGTGAACAAGGTGTAACTTGTCCCCACGCTGCCGGCCCCCAGATCTCCCTGCTGCTTTTGTCCCAAATTTTGCTGACAAGGTAGCGGTGAGATCTGGATGCAACACGGAACTTAAACATTGTTCATTTGCATATACTACCCCCATAACGTAGCGATGCAGAGCCGCTGGAGAAGTTCACATTTGAAGCTGTGATTGGAGTGATTGGAGAGCTGAGAGAGTTACTGCCATTGCAATGATACCAAGCTGGTTGAAAATCTGCTACGTTCCTCTTTAAATGGTGCATATTTACACAGCCTTCTAATTAGATGGCAGTTTGCTTATCTCAGAAATACAGCAGGGATATGTAGATAGGGAGCAGGCATATTAGTAAAGCTAACAAAATATGACACTTTAGCTCTTTGTATAGAATAGTTTATCCCTTCAGCTTTACTTCCCTCCATAAGTGTACAGACAAACTATGGATGTCAACACCAAGGCACATATTGTCTTGAGAATTAATAACAAAAACGTGTTCTCAAACATGCTCCCACTAACTATTCAATAGCTACTGATAACCCCCCCTCTGCACAAAAAAAACAACAGGAAACAAAGGACGACTCTTCTTCATCATGAAGGCTTTTAAACATAGGATTATAATAATATAATAAAATATAATAATAAAGAATACAATAAAAAAATAATTGGACTGTGGCCAGCAGATAGGTATTTTTGGAATTACGGTAATAATTATTAGACAATATTAAAGCCTGCAGTATGTACAAAAAACATTGGCCAGTATAGCACACACCAACGCAAGTGTAGTGCTATGTCGATGGTACATTCCTCCCATCATCAATTGTCCTTCTTCAGGAATCTGTCTTTCGACCTGCCTCATTATTCATTTATATTTATTGCTTAACACTAAAACTTAACTCTCTCACACACAAAGCCCTGTTAAAGATTTTAACGATTTGCCATGTTTCTTTCTAGCCTCACATTATTTCATTCTCTCTCTCTCTCTCTCTTTCCTCCTTTCTATCAATCTATTTTGGGCCATCTCTAACTACCCTGCCTTTTCATCTTTCTCTCCCCCTCCCTCATCCTGTCCATATCTCGCCTCCCTCTACTCTCTCTCTTTCTCGCTCTCTGTCTGTCTCTCTCTCTCAACCATGTTACCATAACCCCTCTCCCTCTGTCTCTGTCTCTCTCCTCGGAGGCTGATGGACAGCGAGCTCTCATTGATTTATTTACACAGAACAGACAGAGCAGGAACGCCAACGAAAAGGTCCTTCATATTTTAGGGATGAAACTAAACTCCCCCATCTGTGGCTCACCCTTTCAGTTACATGAAAAGAAGAGGAAGGAGAAGAGAGGAGAGCGGGGTCCAGGGGGGGGGGGGGGGGGGGGGGGGGGTCGCAATTAGGACTGGGCGATATGGACAAAGTTATTTAACATAACAGTTTCAAATTAAACTGTAGAGAAAAAATAAATGGGCCTGTAATAAAGGACAGTAAAAGGGCAACGCTTATCACAATATCTATATATTATCATATATTGCCCAGCCCTAGTTGCAATAAAGTTGAAATATTATTCTTCAAAACAGCATTAAGTACTGTACAGCAAAATGAATGTTTCTGCATTCATCCCATCCTAGTATTAGGAGCAGCGGTCAGCTATTTATACAGCGCCCGAGGAGCAGTTAGGGTTAGGGCATCTTGCTCAAGGACAACTTCACAGTTTTGCTAGGAGCCGGGGATCGAACCAGCAACGTTCCGGGTTGTGAGGCGACCGCTTTACCTCCTGAGCTATTCTGCCGCCCCTAAATATGGAAGAGCAGCGAGAGAGCAGGGAGGGTAAAGAAGCGGGAGACGTTGAGAAAGGTCTAAGTGGAAAAGGGGGGGGAGGGAATGATAGAAAGAGAGAGGGAGAATGGCCATGGATGGGTTGTGTTTTAGAAATGGAAATAATGGATTTTCCTTCCTTAACTTAAGTACACTACTTACACAGTGTACACACATCCCCCAAAACGATTCTATAATTTAGAAATACATTTGCGACACACACACACACAATACATAGCATCACTGACAACTTCAACGCCTCTTTCTCTCTCTCAAACCCACAGGCCGTTTCGCACACTAGCTGCTCTTTGAACCATCTCGTTTCCATTATCTCTGTGTGTGTGTGTGTGTGTGTGTGTGTGTGTGTGTGTGTGTGTGTGTGTGTGTGTGTGTGTGTGTGTGTGTGTGTGTGTGTGTGTGTGTGTGTGTGTGTGTGTGTGTGTGTGTGTGTGTGTGTGAGAGAATCAATGTTTACTGAACATGCACAATATCCTAAGGTAAACAGTCAGGGGAGCATCGTTAACAGTGTCACAGTGAGGGCCTCCCTGATAGCTACCCCATATACCCAATTATACAAACAATACATCAATAAACTACTGCACTTCATCCTTGGGGGATAGGGGACGCATTGATTACTCAGGTTACAATAATAATTAATGTTAAAGATAGTATATATATATATATATTTATGTGTGTGTGTGTGTGTGTGTGTGTGTGTGTGTGTGTGTGTGTGTGTGTGTGTGTGTGTGTGTGTGTGTGTGTGTGTGTGGGCCAAAGCACTGGCCTACAGATGGAATTATGGTGGTGATGCACAACTGCATAGAATAAACACAAGCACACAAGCAGTTAGGCTCAGGGATATATTTTAGAACGCTGGCCCGGCCAAATGTCTTATTAGGGTACCAGAGCCTGACAGTGTCCTTATAGGTGTGTGAAGTTAAACAGGCCCCTGCATGAGCATGGAGACAGCAGCGGTAGCAGGGCACAGCACCAACAACAGATACCCAGAATGAATCACACACAAGCATCTCGAAAATGTGTGTGTGTGTGCGCTTAGGAATGAGATACGGTAATACAAAACTGTTTCAATAATGGTAATCCTTCAGCTATGTTGTTCACACACACGTGTCACATGGAAAAAACTATTATAGAACTTTACAATACTAGGTTATAGTCACACTCATCTATCGTCTTCTCTTCTGCAGTATGTTGTGTGTTCTACTTTTTTGAGATAAAAAGTCCAGCCTTTCAATCACTCCGTGCGGCAAACAGACATTTGTCGAGCTAAATGAACTGCTCCAAGGCCCGACAGCAGTTCAGGGCTGTTGTAATCTTGCATTGGAAGAAGAAGAAGCGAGGCAGCCAACAGCGGTCTAAAGATAGGCAGTCATAGGCACTGTGCTGTGCTCTGCTGTGGCCTGCATGGCTGCGGAAGTGGATTAAACGGGCTTTACCATCAAGACGAGTACTAATGAAACCCAATGGGGGGGGGAGTTAGCTGCCCTGTTTCTACAGCTGACTCCTGTAAAACAGCCATCTCCCCGTCTGGTTGGCTGCTCCAGGCAGTAAAGCCTGGCATCGGCCAGAGATGCCTGCATGCATGCCGCCACGGGGGTTGCCTGCCACTTATCAGCACCAGAAAGCCCTTGAAACATTTCAGGTCCCTTCGGACCACTCTCCACTCTCTTCTGCATGCAAATAGGCCTATAAATGCACATCTGTGTTAATCAATATGAACTAAGACTATAAAATCTAAAGAAATGGATCACTTTGTTGTGTTGCGAGGAACGTTACCGTGGCATTTAGCATAAACAACTTGTACAACATGTACAAGCATCCCTTGATATCAATAGTGCTTCATTTTAAAACTGTCAAATGTGAAACTATGGATGCACATTTAAACAGCACTGATCATAACAAGTCTTTTTTGGAAAATTCGCACTCTGTACATACGTTCAAGAAACACTGTTTTTTTCTACACTATTCCGAGCCAGTTACACATCTATCACAGAGACAAAATACCCCAGCGTGTGTCTGTATGTGTGCGTGTGTGCGTGTGTGCGTGCGTGCGTGTGTGCGTGTGTGCGTGCAATTTAGCCAGCACCAGACAGACAGACAACATGCACTCTATGCCCTCTTTTCCTACAGCGCGTTGTAGGTGTATGTGTTGACATATCGATATAAAAACAATGGCATGTGTTAATGCAACACACTGTTCCTCTATGGGCCTACAATTCGATTTCTGCAGGCAAGAACAAAACACGGCATTGTTTTGTCTCTATTAGGCAATTTCGAAGCCTCTAAATTGTCAAATCTCTGCATAGCTTCTGTGATGAATCGCAGCCAGGGTGAAAATCAAAATATTTGTACCATGGCAGAGATGCTTTTGCCTCAGCTCGTATTCCTTAGCCAGAAACCCACTCTGTACCCCCCCCACACACACACACA
>CM051018.1:972332-977332 GCA_027704905.1 Muraenolepis orangiensis
CTGCAGGTAGCTCATTTTAAGTTAACCAACTCTTTATATGGCATCACAAAGCCTCATTCAACCAAAAACATTTTCACATCCACAGTGTAGCCGAGGTAAATCGTGGACTCCAGAGGGCGCCCACATGTCAACTAGCCTACTGACTTGGGGTGCGTTTCCCGAAGCCTTCTTAACGCTACGTTGTTCGTAAGTTATACCTTAAGCTGTACCTTAACGTTTCGCCGTGTTTCCCGAAACGTTCTTAGCTAAGTATACCTTCCGTAAGTGACACTTTCGTAAGGTAGGTCTGGACCTCTCTTAACTCTACCTTAGCGATGTTGTCAGCTCACTCCGCTAGTGGCCACCACTGTTCCGACCCGCAAGCCTCTGAAATCAGCTGTTGACCTAGTTTAATTTCAATCTGTTAATCAATATGTACACTTATAATTCTACAGTTGTAGTTCATAACGGTAATAATATACAACAAAAATACCACATTAATGGGAATGTTTTCATGCAGAAATTGTACATTACGGTGGATACATTTTGCACTTTATTGAACATGAAATCGCCTCTTAAATAATCTATATCCCAAAATGACATCAGCTGGCAAACAATTAGGGGCTAAATGAGTAGGAGTCAATATATAGGGAGTTATGACGGTGACTGGTAAGGCAAAACTATGGCAGCGAATCAACGTATTGTCGTACTAAACCAAAGACGGCGCCGTCCACGGAGCCATTTTGTCTATGTGCACAACGTAAGGCAACATTTCTGCCCTCTGGACACCATGTCCGAAGCGGCTCTTCTTAGGAAATTTCGCCTCCCACGGCAGGAAATCCTGCAACTTCTAAACCTTGTTGGACCGACTCTTGCCAGGCAAACTCGGCGTAGTTACCCCCTTAGCCCCGAAATTCAGCTGCTGGTGGACCGCTTTTTGCGCTGTTTTTGCCCTGACATATCTAATGTTCATTTCTTGTTGGTGCGCTTTTATTGAAATTGTCAGCCAATCAGAGAGAATTGTGAATTACACCAGTTATGTGATGGGGCTGCTGGTTAATCAACCCTAATTGCAAAGTTATTTAAGGCACCATGACAATGATATAAAAAAGATTTAAATCAACCTTTTCTTGCCAAATAAGGTGTACTGGTAGGTGGCGTAATGTGCTGAGGTGGTGTAGCGGGAAGAGGCTTGATATCACAATCTGAGGTGGCGGGCTCGTGCCACCTTTAGGCAATCATTATATTTACGGTTTGATAATTGAGTTTGTAAGTTTTAAATTCTATGAATATGTTCTCAGTCATGATAAATGCAATATGTTTTAGTATTCCTGCAGTGTTTTATTGATAAAGAACACCACATCCTCTCATAACGCGGTGAAGCAGTCGCTACCTGGAGTGAATAGTCGATTCTCGAGCCATCGATTTCAACACATTCAGCACCATTTCTACTAACGTCAGACGTAAGAAGGTATACCTTAAGCAACCTCCTAAGGGATAGTTCGGGGAACACACGTAGAACAGTAAACAACTTTAGTAAGGTATACCTTTCAAGTCTTCGTAACACGCTAAGAGACAACGTTATCGGGAAACGCACCCCAGAACATTAATGGTATGGTAGGAATTGGTATGGTATGAATTGAACACTAATGGCATGTTAATATATGATCTTTCAATAAAGATTAAAGAACTCTATATATGATCTTTCAATAAAGATTAAAGACCTCAGGCGTTAAGTTCCTCAGTCTATCTCGACATAGTTGACTATAATGCAACATGTGAGTGAATAAGGATTATTTAAGAAAATATATTGTAATAATAATGCATTTGTATTGCAGTAAATACAGTTTAAATACAATTTAAAGTAAATACAATTTAATTTAACAGTTGGCTTTTCCATGAGGTATTAGCCATAAGTATCTACATGATTCTTCACAGTGAAGGCCAATAATATAGCATTATATTGCAATAGCTTGCCAATAGTTGAGATAGCTGTTGAAGCTAGGCTAAATTTCAGAGAAGAAGACAAATTATTACCAATCATTACAAATTATGGCAAGTATGGCAATTATGATCTGTCCACTAGTTAATCAAATTTTAGTATTGGAGATAAATAAACAGTGATTATTTTCTTTCACGACTGTTTTCATCTTCAGGATTTTTTTGTTTGTTCCTTATCTACCCTGAATGATCCATCAAAAACGATTGGAGAAATTGTAAAAGTGGAGCTACTGATCTGTGGGACATATTACTGAAATATAATCCAAAACCACAGGGAGGAGCTCATTACCATATTAGAGAACGCCAGTCTGTGTACCATATTAAAAAACAGCGTTCTGGACGTTATTCATTTGGCAGTTTGGACGGCATTCTGGACTGCGTTCTTTTGGCAGTTTGGACGGTGTTCTGGGCGACATTCTGGACGGCGTGTTGGTCGGGTGGCGCTCTCTGCACTTTATGGGTTTCCATAGGTGTGGCGGCATGGAGGAGCAGCAGCCGCGTTTGCATTGTCTCTCGCATCCCGCAAGTAGGTCAAAGTCGCGATTGCGCCGGGCGGTAAAGCAAAGCACGGATCGCTATTTTTGTGGTACGTACCAGAAGGAGCTCCGCATACAATTGTAAAAAAAAAGAACCCAAAAACAACTTAATGGATACAGGATATATTTTCAGCCCCTATTGGTGCCCTCCTGAGGAGCGCCATACGCAGCCAGGTAGAGCAAATGTGAACTCCTATAAGCCGCCGATAGCAGGAAACGGATAAATCACTGACCGGCAGCGAGGGCACAGTTTACACAAGGCTACAATCACTCTAAAGGATGTATAAAGAACTCTCAGCTCACAGCTTTTCTACTTGCAGGGGGGGGGGGGAGCAATAGGCACACATCATACACTAGTTGTTGGACGTTTAATATAGCATATATAAATGCAACAATTCCACCCTGGCCTTTCTTGTTGTTGAACACCGGGTATAGGCCTGTTGATCCAGTTATCTTCAAGCTGCAGTGGTTTGGGAGGGGGGAGAGGGAAGTGGGGAGTCGGGGGGGGGGGGGGGTGGGGTGCTGTGCAACCTGCTGGGCAAGCAAGGAGAAAATTGTGGCGGTGTTTTCACTTTTTCTCCCCTTTCTTCCTCCCATTTTGAGTCCAGGGGTTCACGGAGGGGGGGGTCGGGGTTGGGGGGGGGGGGGGGTGGTGTTAGGATGAGTTGCCACCTTTTTTAAGAAGAAAGAAGAGGAATATCAAGGGTCGGGGTACTCGGGAGGGGATGAGAGGAGTGAAGGGTTTTGTTGAAGTGGCTCGGTGAAGACGCATGTCCAATCGGTATTTGACAGGCTTGGTGGAGGACAGGCCGTGTATATTTCATGGTTGAACCGGGGAATTTACGAAAAGGCTAGATTGAGCGTGGTGTAAAAAATAAAATAAAAAATGGTTTTGGTGTATGCCAGTTTCTTTGTAATCTCCTCACTGGCCTAATGAGGAATGAAGCCCAGACCTTCAAAATTTGAGCTCTCAAATTCTGAAGTGCCACATATTCCTTCTTACAGCAAATATTGTATTCCATTCATGCATAACTTGAAATGTTCAGTTTGTGTTATCACAGATAGAAAATTGTGGTGTGGAACTGAAATGGTGATCAAGGTTTTAGAACTGAGCACATAAAACAATCCATCCATCCATCCATCGTCTACCGCTTTTCCGGGTCGGGTCACAGAGTTAGCAGCTTCAGCAGGGGACTCCAAACCTCCCTCTTTCTGGCAACATCGACCAGCTCTGACTGGGGGATCCCTAAGGCGTTCCCAAGCAGGCATGGAGATGTAATCACCCCACCTGTACCTTGGTCTGCCCCGTTGACCCCTACCAGCTGAACGTTACATTTACATTTACACGTGCCTGGAAAACCTCCCTCGGGAGGCGACCAGGAAGCATCCTAACTAGATGCCCGAACCACCTCAACTGGCTCCTTTCTACGCAAAGGAGCAGATTTTACTCTGAGTCTCTCAGGGGTGACCAAGCTTCTCTCCCTATCCCTAAAAGAGATGCCAGTCAGAGGAAACTCATTCCGGCCGCTTGTATTCGCGATCTTTCTGTTCATGACCATAGGTGAGGGTAGGAACGAAGACTGACTGGTAGATTGAGAGCACCTATGGTCATGACCTATGGGTCATGACCGAAAGGATGAGATCACAAATACAAGCAGCCAAAATTAGTTTCCTCAGAAGGGTGTCTGCCATCTCCCTTAAAGAAAAAAACAAGAAAAAATAACATAAAACAAGCGATAACAAATTAAAAAAGCTAATCGAATAGGTTAACAACAGAGCTAAACGTACCGATAGTATCCAACTCAATGTTACCAAACTCAAAGTTTAAGGTGACAAAATGGCCGCTTTGACCAGGGATTGTGTCGAAACAGAACCGGGAACCCGGGAATTACGTCATACCCGAGTGTGCGTTGAATGCGTTCTAGAAACCACCCAGGAAAACCACTCGGGGGAATTCCATAGGAGTCCTACCATTGGCTAGTGCCAATTCGGTAGCCAGGTTAGCCTTTGTAAACAATATCAGTTGATAATAATGTATTATGCTGTATTTTAGGGCTACAAACTACATGTCCACAGACAGCAGTTGGAGCGCTACAAACATATGTTAACAATCATGTTTACTTCATGTTGATGCACGGAATAGCCATCTTGAATTGTGAACTCGGGGTGGCTCTGACGTCAGCAGGGGCGTTTACAGCTGAAACTTCCTGCCTGCAACCGGGGAATATCCAACCTCCGTGTACAACTCCAACAAAAGGGATATATACACCTGGATATGAGCTCACTCAATGAAAAGGGTAAAGATTCAAGGGTGGATTGAATACTTTGTGATGATATCACCGATGGCAAACATAAACTCCAAAGCTGACTTTGACACACCATAAACCATCTAGTGAATAGCAATGGTGTCCCCGGCTGTACAGCGACCCCACCCCACTGTAGTGGTTGTCTCAGCTACTGGGCCTCCGCCGAATCCCTGTGTCT
>CM051018.1:979832-1004832 GCA_027704905.1 Muraenolepis orangiensis
GATCAGAGCAACATCTGGTGCCGGTTGTTAGACTCCCATTAGTTGCCCTAATCGCAGCCATCCCAGCCCAGACTTCCAGGATAACGTCGGATCACACATCCTGTGATGGATTAGAGGGAGCAGTTTCTGGCAGTGGCTCCTCCCCCCCCCTCCCCCCCCCCCTCTTCCTCCTCGTTGAGATTTGGCCAGTCAATCAAAGCAGATGAAAGAAAGCACAGAAAAACTGGAGAAAAAAAAAGTGAATACTGCAGTCTTCTTCACCTTGAAACAGAAGTGTGCCGTGGGAGGAAACACTGAGGACAATTCATTCAGAGCTAAGTACCACCGTTTCGATTGAACTACTTTCAAATATGTATTCAAATGTGATGCAAAGTCAAACAAAGTTTGCACTATAAGTCAAAACACATTTGCACTATAAATCAGGTTTAGTTGGTGCAGGGCCTATATTTAAGAAGTATAAAAAACAACCTATTTAGCTGTTTATTAGATGCTTTCACTTTCATGACATTGTCATTAACATTACACTTACATACTTTGCTGGACTTTCTGGACTCATCACAGTTACTGCACTTTACTGCACTGTATTCATTATGCTGCTGCACTACTGGCACTTTAAATGCTTTTAAAGATTTTTGTAAAAAAAAAACAAAAAAAGTACATTCGACACATCGTCGATATCATATAACTGTCACTTTGCTGCTCTTTTGTTTATTTTTATTGTATATATTATTTTTATTTGTATGGTATTGTTTTGGAGACGTATACTGCGGGAGGGAATGGGGAGTAAGCATTCCTATGTAACTGTTGCAATTGGCCAATAAAAATATCTTGTATCTTGTATCTCTTAACCTGTATTGTGTTAGGACCCAACGAGACCGGCGAGCCAAATGAGCCAGAGAACCCAGAAGAAGAGACAGGACACCCAAAACTACGGATAATGTCTTTACTGAAAAATCCAGAAACACAAAAACAACAGGGTAGGGTTGGATAGGTTACGAGGTATGGTCGACACGGGGAGATGGAACGCTGAGAGGGTCCTTGGAGCGGAGGGGAGGGGGGGGGGTAGGACGAGACGCGACGTTGGAGCTGGAGACTCAGGTTCTCGAGTTGGAGGGAGCCATAAGGTTCTCAGTGAACCCGCCCCCGAACCTTACTGAGAACCATCCTGACGAAGACCGTCATCGGGGGCGAGATCGTTGGGAGCCTTCCGTCAAAGACCGACGTCGGTCTATAAACAACACAACATACTATCGACAATATACTATACTATATACTGTAAGCAACACTATACTATCGCAATACACAATAAAAAAAACAATGATGTGTCTAATGGATGATATGTGTACACATGGCGGATGGTGCAAAAAGCATTTTAATGTGACAATGTGAGTAGTGCAGCTCTGTGGTGATAGCAACATCATGAATACAGTGCAGTACAGTGCAGAACAGTTCAGGTAGAATTAAGTTAAGGTCATTAAGGTTGAGGTAGGGCTTACTGGTAGGATGCTTACAGGTAGACTGCAGGCACTTTGGGATTAAACTCAGAACCTTTCTGCCAGCGAGTGGAAGGCCACTGCGTCCCCTTCCGTCACCCTCACAGAACACCAGGGACACATCAATGGCCCCGTAAGGGAGTGGAACAGTGTAGAACAGGGTTAACTACTGTCTGCTTCACATTATTCATATTCGGCGACGGTTTTCTGCCTTGTTGACTATTAAAGCTATACGGTCTGTTAGGGGACTGCATCAAATTGAACACCCAAATATATCAACAGCCAAAAACCAGCTCAAACCAGCTTTATCTGGTTTTAGTGCGTATCACGCTAAAACCAGATAAAGCTGGTTTTAGCTGGTTAAATGAAGCTACAAAGCGTAATCAGCTGACTTTGCTTGCTCGGTTGAAAAAGCACAACAAACATCCTCTTGATTCCATCAAATTCCATCAGTTTTCAGCCCTGCTGGAACCACAGAAGGAGAAAAGGAAACGGAAAAGAGAGACAAGAGAGAGACAGAGAGAGAGAGTGAGAGTGACAGACAGGGAAAGTGATTTCCATTTTTTTTCCCATCGCTCTTCATGTGGCCACCTGTCCATTACTATCAATAAAGTCTAGGTGTGGTAACAATGAACAATGGCTGAACTCTTTCAAACCGAAAAGGGGGATTTTCTCTCACATAAAAGTGTTGAACGAAATATCCACAATCACCCATGCCCAGATGGTGGTGATGGTGGTGATGGTGGTGATGGTGGTGATGGTGGTGATGGTGGTAGCTGTGGTGGTGGGGGCGGGTCTTGCTGCCCCCCCCCCCCCCCCCTTCTCTTCCAATGATTATAAGGTTGATCTTCAACATGAATACAGATAGAGACTGCCGTAACGGAAATATGGGGTCTGCGCTGGAATACAGATCCCTTCAACAAAGCACCCATTTCCCAGATAAGGAACAGCCATAATAGGGAATGACACAAGTGTGCGGATCTGCTTATATATGGTAAGGCTTGGTGAATGAGGGGGAGATAGAGGGGGCGGGGGTACTTATAGCAAGGTCATGTCTCATGTCAGGCGCTGAATGAAAATACAAATGAGATCGGTACCTATGGTGAGAGCATAAAGGCAAGGAGCCAGCTGCATTCGGCGGATTAAAAAGTACCAAGGGCCTTATGGTCATGATGTTCGGGGGGCCAGAGAGTTCAGAACTGCGTTATCCGTGTACTGCGGGCTATTTCTGGGAAACATTCATTTAAGGAAAGAAACTGCAAGGCAAAGTACACGGAGGCTGCAGTGTATGGGTTGGTCACACGTGTGTGTGTGTGTGTGTGTGTGTGTGTGTGTGTGTGTGTGTGTGTGCACATACGCACGTGTGCATCATACTGTAAATTGAAATCGAGAGGATTGAATCCCTTTTTATCTGTATGTAAACACACAGTGAAATGTGTTTCTCTGCATTTAACCCATCCTAGTATTAGGAGCAGTGGGCAGCTATTTGTATATACAGCAGTATAGGGGAGGGGGGGTCTGGTGCCTTGCTCAAGGGCACCTCGGCAGTGCCCAGGTGTTTTCGGGGACTTGAACCCACGACCTTCCGGTTTCCCAAGCCAAGTCCCAACAGACAGCTATCCTGCCCCCCCCCCCCCGCCCACATACTAACCGTGTGTTGTATCAGGACCTCAGTCTAGATCCTCATAACATATACGGGGGTTAAGAGCAGGGCTGTGCTTTTTACTACACTTCTGCTTCCCCTGGTCCTTTTACTCGACGACACAAATCACAGGACACAGCTTTGCGCTGTCATTGTGATCAAAAGTGCCTTCGGTCGGTGTGCTTATTGGCGGGGATTGGCTTTTTTAGTTTTATTTTCTCATGTTCTGCAGCTCTGAAAAATCAACCTTCACACCTCTTAGGTAGCTCTTCACATTCCCTCCGGTTTGGCTGTTACTCCCTGGCTCTGTGCCTGAACCCCAGTAAATGGTTTGTGTGTGTGTGTGGTGTGGTGTGTGTGTGTGTGTGTGTGTGTGTGTGTGTGTGTGTGTGTGTGTGTGTGTGTGTGTGTGTGTGTGTGTGTGTGTGCGTGTGTGTGTGTGTGTGTGTGTGTGTGGGTGTGCAGAAGTTCTTAACATCATTTTTTGTGTGTGTTTGTGTCTGCGTGTGTATGTGTGTTGTTATTTTGTGAGTGAGTTTCTGTCAAAGTTGTTTGTGTATGTGTGTGTGTGTGTGTGTGTGTGTGTGTGTGTGTGTGTGTGTGTGTGTCTGTGTGTGTGTGTGTGTGTGTGCCTATTTAACACTCCTGGCCACTGTGGCAGGATACTGATGTGTGTGGGTGTGTGTGTGGCCACACCTTAGTGTCATTGGTCTGTTTTGTGCTCAAGGACTTCCAGGGCTCTGCCTGTAACAGCTGCCCATAGTGCAAATGACATATGGGAGGAGAGAGAGAGAGAGAGAGAGAGAGAGAGAGAGAGAGACATTTACAGTGCTAGCAACAAATGAAAATAGCAAAAGGCAGTAACAAGACACATTCAGGCACCTCCGGCTTTTGCACACACACACACACACACACACACACACACACACACACACACACACACACACACACACACACACACACACACACACACACACACACACACACACACACACACACACACACACACACACACACACACACACACACACAGGTGGCTTTATATACAGCAGCCCATCTTTGTGGGGTGGGAGGGGGTTGGAACTACCACATATAGTGATCATTAGGACGGAGCCGTTTGAAACGAGAACAACAACGATAACCATAATAATGATGTTGTTTGTCGCTTTAACGCTCAGCTATTTTTAGCTATTTTCACACACACACATACACACACACACACACACACACACACACACACACACACACACACACACACACAAAACCACACACACACACACAACCACCGTGGGGACCGGTGAGTGGGCTCTGAATGGTAAAATCAACATCTGTGTGTGTGTGACAATCATGACTGTACAATTGAAGGGGACAAATGAAAGCATTGCATGGAGAAGCCCCGTCACTCAAGTGACTGAAGCATAAGCGTTTCATGAGCTATAGTCTCAGCAATGAGCTTCATTGGTTTGTTTTTTGTGACACCAAACAACAAAACAATACAAACAAAGGAAACAAATAAAGCACTTGTTTTGGCTACTGCAATATGTATATATACTATTTGATATGGCAATCTAAATCTCAATCTAAATCTGGAGGATTGAATCTTCTTTATTGGTCACATACATGTACACACACACACAGTGAAGAGTTGTTTCTCTGCATTGAACCCATCCTAGTATGAGGAGCAGTGGGCAGCTATTGTATATACAGCACCCGGGGGGCAGTGTAGAGGGGTCTGGTGCCTTGCTCAAGGGCACCTCGGCAGTGCCCAGGAGGCGAACTAGCACCTTTTTTTCCAAGTACCAGTTCTCACTCTGTACTTGGTCTGTTTCGGGGACTTGAACCGGCAACCCTCCCAATCCCAATCCCATTGTCGCCCCTGCCAGTTTTTGAAATAATTCATATTTTTCAATTGTTGCTTGTTAAGATGTGAGGCCATGAGGAGTGCTTGTACAATGACAATAAAGGCATTCTGATTCCAATTTAGAGCCTGCAGTCTATCACACAATGGGGTGGCAGAGATGAGCGAGGCCAAACTGTGAAAGAGGGGGAGAGGCATACATGAGGGGGGGGGGGGATGTGGGGGGGGGGTCCCAATAGAATCCAGCTGGAACCGTCAGATTAGCGGGTTGGCAGGACAGAGGTTAAGGCGAGTGTCTGCTGCTTCCAAAAGCTTATAGAGTGACTGTATGTTAGCCCCGGCCAAGTCCCAAGGTTATTTACCACGTATAAAGGGAGCCGGACAACAGGGTGTTTGTGTATGTGTGCGTGTGGAGGTGTGTGTGTGTGTGTGTGTGTGTGTGTGTGTGTGCGTGTGTGGAGGTGTGTCTGTGTTTTTGTGTGTGTGCGTGTGGAGGTGTGTGTGTGAGTGCGGGGAGGTGTGTGTGTGTGTGTGTGTGTGTGTGTGTGTGTGTGTGTGTGTCATATGGGATCGATGGAAGGTGAAAAGTGAAAGGACCTGGCTACCCGGCGACCAGAAAAGGAACAATGCTAACCCAACTCACACTGCCAACTAAAGCTCTCATTGTTCCCCTACCTTGACTCTTGACCTTGAGAAATCACCAGTGGCGGCAGTCTATCACCAGGGGCGGCAGTCTAGCTCAGGAGGTAGAGCGGTCGCCTCACAACCGGAAGGTTGCTGGTTCGATCCCCGGCTCCTCCTAGCAAAAACTGTCGAGGTTTCCTTGAGGAAGACCCTAACCCTAACTGCTCCCCGGGCGCTGTATGAATAGCTGCCCACTGCTCCTAATACTAGGATGGGTTAAATGCAGAGAACACGTTTCACTGTATGTCTTCATGTATGTGACCAATAAAGAGGATTCAATCCTCACGATTTGTTTGTAAATCTGGAAAGCAGACACTCTCCCAGCAAACAATTGCAAAGGATGTACTCCGGCTCTCTCTCATTGCTCCATGTTGAAAAGATCCAAAAGATGAGGAAGTGTTAGAAGTGACTGGCAGAGCGCTCAAAGAAATATCATTCATCTGTTATATCCTATCAGCCTGCTCTATGCCCAAAGACAGGCTTATAGGGTCCACTGTGATCATTGTAATAACCTATAGCGGCTGAAAAATAACACCATATCTCTACAGGTAAAGACAACACACAATTGTATTATTATTATTCTTAGAATTCTTATTAATTCCGTCATGATTACGGTAGTCGGTTATTGGTAGCGGTTATTATGTTCGAGCTCCATCACTGTGTCTGTCATTCTAATATACAGGGAAAAATCTCTTTGTCGGAAGGTCCCTTCCGACAAAGAAGGAAGAAGACACTTTCTTCTTCCTTCCCCGCCATGAGTACATGTATCCTGAAACTTGGAGAGATGGTGAGGGAATACCAATGTGCCCGCTTGGCACGTGGCCCTGTTCTCTCTCTCTCCTAATCTTTGCAGCTAGAGGCAAATTATACCGGGAGCAGCGTCTCAGTTATTTAACCTTGCACATTCACCGGTCGCTTAACAACACTACATGACAGCTGCCTCTCTCTCTCTCTCTCTCTCTGCCTCTCTCTGCCTCTCTCTCTCTCTCTCTCTCTCTCTCTCTCTCTCTCTCTCTCTCTCTGCCTCTCTGCCTCCCTCTCTCTCTGCCTCCCTCTCTCTCTGCCTCTCTCTCTCTCTCTCTCTCTCTCTTATTTATATTTTTATATAGAGGGACGCGTGTCCTTGTGTTGCTATTTATCTGGGAAGATTATGCGATTACAACGACGACACGTTCTCCCCGGTCCATTGCTAGCACGGTATTGACACCGCTAAACGAAAAGACAGCGTAATGCTGTCTTTAGAACATTTTTTAGAACATTGCGTCTATTTGCTGTCATTCGCCGATGTCATTCACAGCCTACTCGCAAAGCCCTTCTTTGTGTTGTTTTCCTGTCAAATTCATTTGGAAAATTTAGCGGCAGTGGGGTCCGCCATCCGCCAACAGCGTCCGGGGGGCCCGGGGATCCCCTGTGGGGTGAAGGGGAGGGGGGAGGGGGGCGGAGTGGGAGGTGTTAGCGGCCATTGGCTCTAACAAAGAGGATTTCCGTGATGGGACGTTATCCGTCGTGGCAGCGCTGCCTTCTGTGACAGCTCTCTGGAAGGAGCCGGGGCACGGCTCGCCTTCAATAAGACACACACACACACACACACATTCACACGCAAACACACACACACACACACACACACACACACACACATATTCACACGCAAACACACACACACACACACACACACACACACACACACACACACACACACACACACACACACACACACACACACACACACACACACACACACACACACACACACACACACAGGCACCCACAGAGATGCAGGCAGACACACGCACACAGAGATAATTCCATGCACGCGTAGAGACACACAGCAGACCAGTGTGTACGCCTATTGAGTTCCTCGTCATTGTTTTTGTTCCAATCAATCTTTTGACATCAGTCTGTACTCAAGGAACACAAAAGAGTATCAATAGAATCGAATCATCCAAACAATGCGCCACAATAGAACACTTAAAGTACTTAAAACCTGAACAAAAACCACACTTAATGTAAAAACAGGTCTGATGCTTTGTGTGTGTGTGTGTGTGTGTGTGTGTGTGTGTGTGTGTGTGTGTGTGTGTGTGTGTGTGTGTGTGTGTGTGTGTGTGTGTGTGTGTGTGTGGTTGTGTATGCGTGTGTGTGCGTTCACACAATCGCAACATAACCAACAAAAATAAAGATAACAAAAGGATGAAAAAATACAAAGATAACAAAGGGTGAGGCCACATGACACGAGCCGAACGCATCGCATCCGTGGTCACTTTGATCATCGCCATGACAATCAATTTAGCATCCTGCCAGGAGGATCGGCATATGTAACAAGTGCAGATTTTTTTTTTAAACAAACGACAACACTCTTCATGTGTCTACTTGCAAACAAGGCACTCACACACACTCATTTAGAAGGAACCGTTTGATTGGGGAGATTTTGAAGAGCGCTAAGAGCCCAAATCAATTAATCACTCTGAACTCAGTTTGAACCTCCTCTGTGTGTGTGTGTGTGTGTGTGTGTGTGTGTGTGTGTGTGTGTGTGTGTGTGTGTGTGTGTGTGTGTGTGTGTGTGTGTGTGTGTGTGTGTGTGTTTGTTTGTGTGTGTGTGTGTGTGACTGTGTGTGACTGTTTGTGTGTGTGTGTATGTGTATGTGTGTGTGTGTGTGTGTGTGTGTGTGTGTGTGTGTGTGTGTGTGTGACTGCGTGTGTCTGTCTGTGTCCTACAAATATCAAACATGGAATGGATAATACAAGGTCAGTGTTGTTTTTCCTAATTAATTAATTAAGAAATAAAATGTTTTAATTAAATATCTTGGATTAAGGCTAGGGTTTCTATATCAACTAAGTCAATTGAATTGTAATCCCATAGTTTGTACTAAGAGGCGTTAAGGACATTCAAAACAGATGGTAAAGGGTGAACAGAAGAGTGAACTGCATCATTACAGCTGAATCATCCCAAGGACAAGTCTATTCACAAATGTTTACACTTACAATTGTTTGTTGGTGTATGGACTATTATTTGAGAATAGAACACAAGAGATTGCTTTCCTTCATGATGTGTATGTTGTTAAAGCAATACTTTACAGTTTTGAAGTTATTGTAATGTATTTTGTCTGCTCAATGCAACTGAATGGAGAGTCAAAACAGGCCACGGTCAAACTGTACAAAGACAACTGTGGAGTGTGTGCGTGGTTGGTGGTTGCTTTAGACAGCCTCACCTGGCCTGAGTTAGACTGATTACTCTATGGCCGGTCGGTGAGGCTGCACACCTGTGGGTCATTGTTAATCAAGGCCCACAGGTTAAAGCAGCCACCACCACACACACACTCGAGGAGAAGAGCTCTAGCATGCACCATCTGCTCTGCTCACCATCATTCAAACTCTTACAATAAACCGGATTCCTCATCACCCTGTGTCCTTGTCTTTGGGAGGAGCCAACCACAACAACATTTCTGGAATTCACTTCATGTATTTGGATATGATAAGGTCTAGCGTTACTAAAACTGTATTATTTCCCAAATATAAAATCATATATTGACTGTGTTTGTGTCTATTGAAACTGCAATTGAGTAACACCCCCGGTCACACATGCACTGCAACCCTGAACTTCTCTAGACGCGTCCCGGGGGGGGGGGAAGCTGTACTGAATGTGAGAACTCAAATGTCCCAATCCGTCACCCGACATTAAACAGAATTGTATTCCCTGCTGGCTCCCGAGAACAAAGTCCGTGCGATGTCTGATGGAGCCTGTGTTGTGTGAATAGAGGGGGCCGCTGTACCTGAGAAGTCACGATTCATGATTTCATTCATGATTTACATTTTGTGTGTGTGTGTGTGTGTGTGTGTGTGTGTGTGTGTGTGTGTGTGTGTGTGTGTGTGTGTGTGTGTGTGTGTGTGTGTGTGTGTGTGTGTGTGTGTGTGTGTGTGTGTGTGTGAGTGTGTGTGTGTGTGTGTGTGTGTGTGTGTGTGTGTGAGTGACTGTGTGTGTCTGTCTGTGTCCTACAAATATCAAACATGGAATGGATAATACAAGGTCAGTGTTGTTTTTCCTAATTAATTAATTAAGAAATAAAATGTTCAACATGTTATACATGTTCAAATGCAATAATAACACCCACACATCCATATGGAAAGAGGCATCTTCCATGCTTTTGGCAGGCCGTCCCACTGTCTGAGTTTCACCTCCTTCATTTTAATGTGTGCTACTCCGTTGAGATTCCTCAAAAGCAATCCAATTAAACAGAGATATGCTAAGTATACTGCTTGGTTCTATCGTCCATTGTTTGATTCTGTTATTTGCCAGTCAAACCACTACGTTGTTTTAACGTTCTAACACTGTCTTTAGATGTTTGCTAAGACCCAAGCACGCTGGACGAAGTCAGGTCAGACCCCATGGGTGCTGGTCCCAGGGTGCTGGTTCTAGTCAAGTCAGACCCAAGGACACTGGTCCTCGTCAATTCAAACCCCAGGACACTAGTCCTAGTCAAGTCAGACCCCAGGACGCTGGTCCTAGTCAAGTCAAACCCCAGGACGCTGGTCCAAGTCAACTCTACTTTCTCTGATGGCTAGTTGGAAGTGTATTAAGGTCCAGTATGGTAGGATCAGTTAAACATCAGTGGAAGCTTCCGGAAGGGTGCATGTCAGTTATCCACACAATACCCTGCATAGACAAGGATACATGTGTGTGTGTGTGTGTGTGTGTGTGTGTGTGTGTGTGTGTGTGTTTGTGTGTGTGTGTGTGTTTGTGTATGTGTTGTTGTGTGCGTGTGTGTGTGTGCGTGCGTACACGTGTGTATGTGGGTGGGTGATTAGTGAGAGGGGTGGGGGTTCTGAGACAGAGCTAAGCAGGACCTGCTATATTTAGCATCCGAGTGTTATAGAATAAATGCTGATAACATAAAAATTGCCGAGCACCAGGTGTGCGTTGTGTGAGATCACTCACGCGATTACAGCAGGTGGCGTGAATACTGCATCCCATAATAAGCATAATAAGCATAATAAGTCATATAGCTGCCGGTACCCTGTTGAATTTAGGACACATATACATATTCATATTATATAATTCAATTAGGTTTCATTTCATATTCACGCCTCTCACTCACTGAGTTCACAATCTTTAAAACAAGTTGCAAGAAACGAGAAATGAGGATAAAACATTTTAAAACTTTTGATTTGTCGCAAATCACTTTTGGAGCTACAATCGCCGATCGGAAATTCAGCTCAACGAATATACAAATCATAATTGTGTGATTTACATCGAAATCCAAGATCCGCTATCTCTTTCCAATTACGCATACAATGTATAATATCTTTCCGATCTCTGACTAACCACCGCATCTCGCAGCCGTGGACAACGGTCACATCTCCAGGGAAAATATATTCTATAATCAAAAATGACCATCACTCGGAAGCGGTTAACTATCCAATTACATCCACGGTATAAATCATTCTATTATACTCTATTACAATAGGCCACGGATGAAGCAGCTCGCGAACACGCCAAACCGCCTGCTACCAGCTTCCCAAACACAATGCTACAATAAGACAAGAGCTTGCATTGAACTTGAACTGCGAAATTAGCTTTGCTCAAAAACAAGCAATTAGTCGTCAAGACACAGAAATCACTTTTTTTTCCAACCTATTATAGTCTGATAACTACATGAGGCCAAATAGTTTACCAAACTGGTAATAGACTAAATGATTTCTCTTTGTGAAATAACAACATATTCTCTTTCTGTGTATGTAGCCAATACAGTTAATATAATGAGTTTCATGGCAGTTAAACAGAGATACACCTTTCTTCAGGATTTATTGACGGGTTATTATGTTATTACAGGTTATTTTATGCTTGAGTTCAGTGCATGTTCTGTACAATGTGTGCTTGGAAAAGAAATGGAAACAAAATGAATACATCACAAAAGATAAAGGAAATAAAATATTGCTAACTCTGTTCCAGGTAGTTTTCTCAGACTCCAAGCCAGCAAAACAAAAAGATTAGAAATACAGAGATGATAGATGAGATGGGTGTCAGAGTTGAGGATCAGAGCAGCGACCATATCAAGCATTCTGACGCTTTAATGAGATATGTCAGAATGTCCCTGCTTTAGTTTAGATGGCTTTGACTTTGACCCTCAGGATTCAAGATTCAAGATTCTTTATTTTTGCCAAGTACAATGGAAATGCTTACTTCCCATTCACTCCTGCAACTATACTATGCTATGCTATTCCACACTATACAATACTATACTATAAACACATCCTATGTACTATACACTATAAAAAACACTTTACCATAATACTACACTAAATGAACAATAATAAAAAGGAACAATAGTAGAACAATAAAGTGTCTAATGGACAATATATACATATGGAGGATGGTGCAAAAAGTATTTTAAAGTGACAGTAGTGCAGCACCGTAATGAGTGGTAGCAGCATCATAAAGAAAAAAAGTACAGAACAGTGCAGTCACGGTTATGAGTCTAGTAAGTCCATTGGTGATAATGTTATGATAGTGGCAGGCTGCACTCCTAACAGTTCAGTAGGTGGCAGGCACACTGCCTGTGGGAAGAAACTGAACCTGCTAGTCCTCGGAAGACAGGATATGGTTAAAGGTCATTATCCGTCTGTAAACATTGCAGTACGTTGCAGCCTTGATTTTAACCTTTATTTAAACACTTATCAGGTGTTGTCAAACACACGGCAACCCTGACAATAGACATGGATAGTTTTTAAATACTTTTCATTCTTTGCGGGAATGGTATCTTCCACTTTCTCTCTTAAGTCCAGTAATAAAGTGCATCAGATACCCTGAGCCAATGGCTAAAAGATGAAAAGAAATCCAAAATCAAGAGAGCATTCTTGTGTTTTCTTTTCTTCTTTTGAGTCGGTGGAGCCTGGTATTTCGTAGATTAAATAGCAGCTCAAACCGGCTACTCACTCAGTGAGGTGCTCAGGTGAGAGTGAAAGCCCGGGGGCGCTTCTCGCTAGAAGAATTGCCGCGTGCAGACTGAAATGAAACAAGTGTGTAGTTATGAGTGTGCTTCGGAGGGAAACGCATTACGGCCTCATTATTTCATCTAAAGAGAGAGAGAGAGAGAAGAAACATGTGCATGTGTGGGGCCGGAAATCCAGACACCGCTATTCCCTCCCCACCCATCCATTCACTCACCCACCCAGCTGGCCGCCAGAAACACCCTAAGATCTGAGCTGTCTGGTGTCAAGCTCAGCCCACAGATGCTGCGGTAGAAGTAGTAGTAGTAAGAAGTAGTATTAGTAGTAGTAGTATATAATTAGTAGTATTAGTAGTAGTAGCAGTAGCAGTAATAGCAGTAATAGTAGTAATATAGTTGTAGTAGTTATAGTAGTAGTAGTAGTAGTAGTAGTAGTAGAAGCAGTATAGTAGTAGTGGTATTAGTAGTAGTAGTAGTAGTAGTAGTTGTAGTAGTAGTAGTAGTAGTAGTTAATTGTATTATTATTATTATTAGTAGTAGTAGTAGTAGTAGTAGTAGTAGTAGTAGTAGTAGTAGTAGTAGTACTACTACTAGTTGTAGTAGTAGTAGTACAGTAATATAGCAGTAATAGTAGTGGTAGTGGTAGTGGTAGGAGTAGTATCAATAGTAGTAGTAGTATGAGTAGTAGTAGTAGTACTACTAGTTGTAGTAGTAGTAGTACAGTAGTATAGCAGTAATAGTCGTGGTAGTGGTAGTAGTGGTAGTGGTAGGAGTAGTATCAATAGTAGTAGTAGTAGTAGTAGTAGTACAGTAGTATAGCAGTAATAGTAGTGGTAGGAGTAGAATCAATAGTAGTAGTAGTACTAGTAGTAGTAGAAGTAGTAGCACTGTAGTATAGTAGTATTGATAGTGGTAGTGGTAGGGCATTTGGCAGACACTTTTATCCAAAGCGACTTACAAGGAGTACATTAGTTGAAGCAGACAATAGCATAACGCTGAGGTACGCGAAACATAAAAATAGAGCCGTTCACAAGCATTCATATTAACAAGATGAATAACACAATTTCGTACTGCCAGGTCACCTGCTTAAGTAGCTGTGATAAGAGCGTGTTATCAACATTAAGGATATACACTTGCTAACATATACAACATGCTAAGAGCAATTAATGTCAGGACTTAAGCAAGTTAGGGGTTCACAAAGGAGAAGGAGGGTTCATGGAGAGTCCAGGTAGTAGTACTAGTAGTAGTACTAGTAGTAGTACTAGTAGTAGTATAGTATAGTAATAATAGTAGTAGTGGTAGTAATAGAAGTGGAAGTGGTAGTAGTAGTAGAAGTAGTAGTATTAGTAGTCGTAGATATAGAAGTATATGTAGCAGTCGTAGCAGTGGTAGCAATAGTAGTATAGTAGTAGTAATATAGTAATAGTAGTAGTGATAGTAGTAGTATAAGTATAAGTAGTAGTCATAGTAGTATAGTAGTAGTCATATAGTAATAGTAGTAGTGATAGTAGTAGTATAAGTATAAGTAGTAATAGTATTAATAGTAATAGTAGTAGTAGTAGTAGTAGTAGTAGTAGTAGTAGTAGTAGTACAGCAGTAGTAGTATTGGTAGTAGTAGTAGTAGTAGTAGTAGTAGTAGTAGTAGTAGCAGTATTAGTAGAAGGGGCAGTAGTAGTAGTATTAGTGGTAGTATTAATAGCAGTCATAGCAGTAGTAGTTTTAATAGTAGTATAGTAGTAGTAAAATAGTAATAGTAGTAGTAGTCCCTATTGAACGTGGCCTGGCATATGTCATTAAATCATAGTAGTAGTAGTACTAGTAGTAGTAGTATTGGTACTAGTCGTAGCAGTAGTAGTAGCAGTAGCAGTAATAGTAGTAGGGGCGGTAGTAGTAGTAGTGGTGGTAGTAGTACTAGTAGTAGTAGTATTGGTAGTAATAGTAGTAGTAGTATTAGTAGTAGTATAATTAGTATTAGTAGCAGTCATAGCAGTATAGTTGTAGTAGTCGTACCTAGTCTTTTCACCCATTGACAGACTAAGCTGTCACCGTCACTATAGATTACCTCCTGGAAGTGTCCATCTTCCTCCCTCCATCGATTCATCCCAGACTCATCCGCACGACTGCTCTGCTCGGGCTGCATGGCACGCGGGCCGCTATCCCTCTCCAATGCGGCCCGGCATATGTCATGAAATACAAGGCGGGGAGGAGGGGGCGGTTGGAGGGGGGATAATGAAAATAATGGATTTTGAGAGGCCTGGCGGCGAAGCTATTCATCGCTAAATTTTCTATTTTCTTTTTATTTATCCGGGCATTCACAAGGGGGGAGACGATTTTATTTCCGGTGACAGCCCCAGCCAGAGGCATTATGTCCTCGGGTGGCCATGGTGAGATGGGGCCTTTATTGGAGCAAAGGTACAAAGCCACCTAAACACATACTGAATGGCAGGGCAAAGGTACCTCCCCCTCCAACCTCTCTCTCTCTCTCTCTCTCTCTCTCTCTCTCTCTCTCTCTCTCTCTCTCTCTCTCTCTCTGTATGTAACCAGAATGGACCCTGTATAAACGCTGTATTCTCAACGAGAGCACAAGCTCTCCGTGATCCGGACGAGGCACGGTGTGTCCCTAACAAATAAAGGTATTATTTTCCTGCCGAGGCGACGGCTGGTAGAAATCAAACAGCGGTCGTCCTGCGTGTGTCAGTCACACGGGGGGGGGTCGGTAACGTTGACACCACTGGCGGCGGTGGTCAGCTTTTCTTTGGTGCGCAGCGGGAAAAAGGTACTGGTAGTCCCCGGTTTCTTCCCATCCTCATCTAATTTCCGAGTGGGGCCAGTGTGTCCCCATCACTCACTGTCTGCTCTCCCCCCCCCCCCACCCACCCATACACCCACCCACACATACACCCACCCACCTAGCTGGAGGGAAAGAGATGAAGGATGAGAGGACATATGAGGGAGGGAGGTTTCTCCTTCGTGAGTCATCAATAGATGAGACTCAACCAAGCCTTCCAGGGGAAGACTAACACACACAGAGAGGTTTCCTTGAAGAATTCAATTCACAATCAGAGTACACCTATCTCATTCATCCGTTACGGATGTTGAAATACCTCTTATAGATGTGTGTGGTAAGCCTAGGCGCTGTGTTTTACCATTAAATGTGTGCTTTGCGCTGCTCTCTGTCTGACTGCTTTGGACCCTCCAGTAAAATATACCCATATACTGGTAACACTTTAGAATAACAATAGCAACTTTGAAGCATTACTAGTAGTACTGATTTCATAATTGATAAAAGCACTGTTCCTCCATTAATACTCATTAGTAAGCAATTCATATTTGAAAAGAACAACAAGTACCGATACACTATGACATCCGCTATTACAAAACACGGCACCACAACATTTGAACATAAACACATGGGGAATATGATTAGAACATGACATGTAACTGGGTCAGGCTCTATTCCTCCATGTCACCGCTATGTCTGTGGCTTTGTTGAACAGTTGCACGTCCCCAGCAGCCTACTACTGATCACTCTCAGCCGTCTCTGGTTGGTTCACTAATCACCGTGGTCGCTCCCCCCCTCGCCCGTTATAAACCCTCCTGGGGGGTCAGCTGACCTCAGTCGTGTTTTCACCACCGTTTCCGACACCACATTCTCCAGCCATGTTGCTACTTCCCTGTAGCCCTGCCTGCCTACAGAGTGTACCTTTAAATGATGTTACTTATAAAACGCATTGATTATGGATATTACACGTCCAATAATTATAATTATATTATAATATATTTTTTTATATATACTGTATATATATATATATGTATATATATATATACACAAAACACATATATACGGTATATTATATATATGGATTTTATTTAGTTTCGTTTTTTAAATTATCAATATTTTTGGAATTGCTTTAAAAAAGCAATTAAAATGTTTGTAAGAGTGTCATGAGGATAGCTAGACAATTTGGTTGTGACAATAGATTTGGATTCTGTTACACTTCATAACGCTTTGCGTTTACTATAGAAATAGTACAGCTGGTCAATGGTGTGTATCTCTACAGGAGTGTGTTTATTGGAGGGGGAGAAGTTCCCAGTGTATTTTATCGACATGCTAGAGTTAAACCTGACTGATGTTATAACCTGACTAATGCTTTTAGACCTTTATTGTTCTCATCCACTAGACCACTTGAAGTGGTCTGTTTTTTCTGTGTGTAAAAAATGCAGGATTTATCTTTTTTTCCTCAATTATTTGCTTGTGGTTATGGGCAGATGGCCACTGGTTGTTTTTTTATTTAATTTATTTATGTTTTATAAATATATATTGTGCACTCACCGTGGCACCGTAGGCTTTTATTTTATTTTAAAATGATACCGTTGCATTGTCCAGAGACAATCCAATATCATGTGTCTAAAGAGTACTAGTGCACACATAGCCTAGAAATGAAAGAGCACACATGACTGCATGACTGGAAAACAATACTGATGAAAAACAAATATTTGGCTTTCCCAAAATGATAAACTGGATGTTATATTGAAAATGTACATTAAGTTTGGTACTAAAATAGGCATGGTTGACTTTCTACTCTCCGAACTGATTCAAAGGACACACACGGAGGGGAGGGGAAGAATAGCTACAAAAGACTTGTGTGTTATTGGTGTGACGTACACAGAATTAATTTGCTGCCCAATATAATATCTGCACTGATGTTTTTTGTTTTGCGTGTGGGTCTGTCTCTGATCCGAAAAAAGAGGTAAGAAATCTTAGCCAGAGAAATACGTACATCATCATATTATCAAGGGCAGCCTGTTTTCTTTGCGTGGCAAATACTGCGTCAAATGTGGAGTAAGACCATTTTCGTACCCTGCCTGAACTTCACACCTGATTTGCTGTTTGGATGTCCGTTGTTTGATGGACATTTGATCTAGCGGAGGTTCAAACACACTACTTCATCTCTCTGGCTCTTCAAAGCGCCACAGACCTACAGAGCCTGCGGTTAAGAGGCTTGTTTTTGACCAAATTGAACGCGACGATGACTGAAAGAATAATATTGACATTCATCTCACCGGGCTTAACTTTAATCCTACCATTTCTGCACCTCATTCCAGAGCGTCCTTTCAAATAACCATTACCTGTGCCAATAGACACATTCGTTCTTCCTCCCAATCTTCCCTGTGTGGAATACAGATGAAGCCACTCCGCTCAGAAAACTAGGTCGTTCCCCCACCCGTCTGCCATTTGGACTATTTAAATCAACAGAGTGACTGTGTAGGTGTCTGAGGATCCTGTGCATCAAAAAGACAGAGATCTGGTAAAGGTGGTGAAGAGTGTGGTCATGCTCAATGTCACACATATTAATATGCAATTCATGTATGTTCGATACAGTTAGTACCATGGTGTGTGTTTCTGTGTGTGTGTGTGTGTGTGTGTGTGTGTGTGTGTGTGTGTGGAGGGGTTGCGGGGGAATGATAGGGAAGTGACATCATATCGGGTTTCTTCCTTCCTCATATTCATAGATATAGATATAAATATATTTCTTTGCCATCTAAGCCCCTCATTGAGTAAGTGGCTTTGGAGAAGGCCAATCTAAATGGAAATTGCAGGAGGCCGGCCACTCGCCATGCCTGGTGGTGTAGGACAGTGGGTGGTGTGTGTGTGTGTGTGTGTGTGTGTGTGTGTGGTGTGTGTGTGTGTGTGTGGTGTGTGGTGTGGTGTGGTGTGTGTGGTGTGTGTGCAATACTTTAAGCATCTCCAAACGGAGAAAATTCAAATTGAAACGAGGGAGGGAGAAAAGGCGTGGGAGTCATAGAGGATACACATGTCAACACAGAGCCAGGTGTGTGGGGTCACACCAGCATATGGTTTTTTCTGCACCACTGAGACCGTTAGAACCTTGACCAGGACTAATGGCTGTGACCACACACACCTTTCAAGTTTCAAGGTTTCAAGTTGCCACAGCGACGGTCCCTGCAATATAGTGTGTGTGGTGGGATTATTATTTCCAAGCCAAGCGTAATACACTTGCTTTACATAACACAGAAATACGATGGAGTTGTATTCGGATTGGAAATGAAAAGGTTTCACATTCCGGCGTCATTTAAAAAATGTTCCGAATTCGACGTTGAATGCATTTGCATCAACCTTTTCAGTCAGTTTTCAAAATTAAAGGAATATCAGGCATGGATGACATGCGGTTTTGTGTGTAATCCTGATTCAGCCTCGATCCTTGTGATGTTAAAGCCTTGAGGCGGGAAGGTGTTGTGGACCTTTGCCCCAGCAGCGGGGGGCGGCAGTAGCTCAGTCTGCTAGGACATGGCTTAGGAACTGGAAGGTCGCCGGTTCAAGTCCCCGAAAGACCGGGGCACTGCCGAGGTGCCCTTGAGCAAGGCACCAGAACCCTACACGGCTCCCTGGGCGCTGTTTGTAAAAATAGCTGCCCACTGCTCCTAATAACGAAACTCATTTGACTGTGTGTGGTGTGTGTGTGTGTGTTCATGCATGTGACCAATATAGAGGATTCAATCCTCCAGATTTAAGATTTAGCAGGTTTACAACGCAGGTGTGGTGTTGAAGCACTACATAACACCTGCTCTGTTTAGAAGTCTTGGAGACCCTTGGTAAGTATGTGCAAACACAAACAAACAAACGAGACATCAATGCAAGGCCAAAGACGAAGACCATTAATACACAATGGAAATGGTTTCAACATAAAAAAAAATGACCATTCCACCAGCAGGGCCAGCAGGTTGATGGCTGCTCGTCGGCGGGGGTAAACAGACCACAGATCAATCACAGCGCAGCATTGATTCATTTTTATGTGGAAAAAACAGACATGACATTTACCCCTCTCGGTCCCCCATCTGTGCCCTCTGAGCCTCCTGAAAGAGCGGTCTGCATTGTCAATGTGCCACAATAATAAAGTCCCTTTCCTGGCCTATTGTCTGTCCCAAAGTCCCACCACCCCTCTGATGTGTCCATGTGGGCCCTGTACGAAAACACTTCTGCTGTTCGTCTTCTTCACCAAACAAAAGGGCCGAAGGAATGAAGAAAACACTGCAATGTCTTCATTGAATGACTCCATTGATATGAGGCTAGAGAATATATATATATATATATATATATATATATATAAAAAAGTATAAGCCAAAGACAACGATAAGTCTTTTAAATGGTATACACTATATGTGTATAAATACATAAACTTGATCTGTAGGTTTAGATCGTTCTGACTTTAAAAGGAAGACGTAGTGCTGCAGCAATTGACACTTGAGATCAATTGGTCGATTGACATGTCACGAATTGATCATAATCTTTGTATTGATTTATTGTTTTTATAATCCGTCACGTCAGAATACCATTTGCTGTGTGCGACGTTTGATCGATTTTTCGCTGATTTGCGTCATGACATTTTTAAAGGGGTTATAATTGAATTGATGGTCATCGATCGAGTGAATCAATTCTGGAAAAAAACTGTTTGACTGACAGAAATTGTGCGGGGAAAGTTATCAAAACAAATGAGATGTCAGTGGTGTGGGCTCATGTTTAATTTACAACACCGTCTGGCCAGGGTAAAACTTACACCTTCCTTCACGTGATTCCACTTTCATCAACCCCCAACTTGTCACATCTATAGATTCAGCTCTCCGGCTAGTTGGGGAAGACACAATATCTTCCCCGCACAACGAGCACTACTTTGCATTTACCGGTCCAAATAACCATAATCATTTTCCCCCTCAACACTTGCATAGCCAGCTAAACCTGTCACCCAAAAGCCAGGGTCCCTGAATATCTCCTAGATGACTTCTTGCTTGTTAATAGCGATCCATAAATGAATATCTTTGTGTTATTCAGAGCTGAAGGGGGGCTTCCAAATGGGATGTGTATCCTGATGATTTCCCGCTGGAGGCTTATGTATGCGATCGGCAATTCTATTAGTTCTGTTCATCCGCTCGCATCACACACCTAGTGACGTCCTACCGGGTTTATTGATATAGAACGTTTTTTGATTTGATTTTGATTAGGGTTATTAAAACAAAATGCATGGTATACCGCTTGTAGGAGCCAATTAACACCGTGGATATAAAGGTAGGAACCATAGGTTTGTGGTTAGAGGTTCCGCAGTTCTTGCCCGTACACACGGAGCACGAACACAAACACGGGATCACAAACATTTGTGAAAGGTATTGTGTGAACCGTAATATTATGTATGGTGAATGAGAAAATGAAACAAGTTAAATGGACACCAGTAAAAGGAAATAAATGGACTGTATTCCAAGTGGACTAATTGTATCGGACTCACCTGGCAAACTTTGTGTGCATCAATTACGCCAAGATAGCAGATCCTCAGAGGTTTAAAGCGTTGGCTTAGCCTCTACACCGCTAGTCTAAATAGTTCATTTGTGTAGCTGATTATGTGTTTTCCACTGATGTGAAGTAAGAGATACTACTGCAGTACCACACGTTTCCACAATGTCTTGGCTCGTGGACAATGGCACGTATTGAAAAGGGCCAAGGAATACTTCTCACACAGTAAACCTACTTGCAAGTAGCAGCGATGACCCTAGGACAGACATGTCAGCAGGCCTGCGGCTGTGATACGAAACACCCCTGTTTTAATTCTTACACATTTAAAAAAATTAATGGATTTGGCAATGTTGTTACAGACTCTGTGATACTGTTTTTCCAACGGCCAGGCAGGATGATGATGGGATCATTCACCCCTTTGGTCTGGAAATCCTCAAGTCTTTAGTGTTTCTTAAGGCTTCCCTCAGGCCATACGTCTGGCCGCTTTCGGGGGCTGATGCTAGAAAATGAGCGTCTTCTATCACGGCTTCTTTTTGTGCCAAGCGCAATGGAGCTCGGAGAGCCCCCCGCAGAACGCTTTGGTTTGATATACAAGCACACTCTAATGGTATTTAAAACCCATGTCAGTGTGGCTGATGTTGATCAATTGTGACGCAGGGGTGCAGCGGTCGACACTGCCACAGGCCATTAAAGTGGCTGCTTGAGGGCTCCTCCCGAAGACAAGGACACAGGGCGAATGAGGAATCTGGTTTATTGCAGTATTGAGTTTGTAATGGATAATGGTGAACAGAGCAGTGGGTACATGCTAGAGCTGTGCGTGTGACGGTTGCACAATTGCTGGTTTACCTTGTGGGCCTTTATTGCTAAGGACCCCACTGGTGTGCAGCTTCACCCAGCCACAGAGTAAGGTGAGGCTACTTGAACCAGCCACCAACCACACACTCCAACCACATCCCACCATGTGGGTCATCATGGTGGGTTATGACTATATTCTCAAGAGAGCCTCTGTGTGTGAGAGAGAGAGAGAGAGAGAGAGAGAGAGAGAGAGAGAGAGAGAGAGAGAGAGAGAGAGAGAGAGAGAGAGAGAGAGAGAGAGAGAGAGAGAGAGAGAGAGAGAGAGAGAGAGAGAGAGAGAGAGAGAGAGAGAGAGAGAGAGAGAGAGCATCCAGTATAAGGCATTAGAGCTTCAGCCCTGAGCAAAACGATCAGGTCGGCCTAGCCACACCAACATCAGTAGTCGGTGGGCCGAAGCGACAGAGAGACGAAGTTGTCTTTGCGTGCCGTTTTCCGCAACAGAATCCGTTGGACCGCCTCACATTTTTCAATCGGATCCCCTTCTGTGCTAATCGCCGCACCGTATTATTGTTACAATTCAACAGCGATTATGGTTCATTTGCAGTTGAAACCCCCGGGATTCCGATTATTATCCAGATTTTCGGTAAGTCCTGAGTTTTTTCTGTTCAAAGTTTACACCACCGTACAAAATAAGGCACCACAACGGAAACGCATGAGAGATGTGGAGAGACCATTCGTCTTGTGAGGATGTGGTCACTCACTGTCCACCGCCACCACCGCCGCCACCACCAGGACACCAACACTGTGGGTGTCTGTTTGATGTGGCTTTGGACTTCGGGGTCTCTGCTAATGGAGTCGTTGGAAGCCCCTTGCTGCTGCTTCAGCTGCTGTTAAAAAGAACCAGGGCAACACATGAGACAGGAGAGAGCCACAAATAGAGGTTTAAGGGGCACGTGTTACATGATTTTCATAACAAAAATTGATTTAGTTTTAAAGGGCATTCTCCTTCGGATGGTCTTTTTGTATATGTATATATTCACTCGTCGGAGAAAGGGCGTCGTATGGAAAAGATCCACTGTGTAGGTTATATGTAAATAACCGCTATGGAACGAGATCCGGTGTGTGTGAGTGTGTGTGCGTCTGTTGCCTCGTTTCCACCAACGCAAACCTAGTTCTAGCTCTGGGCTGGGGCTAGAGTCCAAGAACCACCGACTTTTTCACCGAGAGCCACATCATTACGTCACTGTTATACGTCTAGATACGTCTCTGCTTTCCCAGCAACGCTGGCGCCAACTAAATGGCGGACTACATGATGTATGTAAACGTGTTGCTCCTGGCTTTGAGGCTACAATGGAATACAAACAGGGCTGGTACAACGCGTTGAGCTGCTCGTCTTTAGTGCTATGGACGCAATTACGTTAGAGCTGCATTATTGGAGTACTTCCAACAGAAGGGACCATTGGCCTTTTCTTCTTCAAAACTGTCATCTTCTATTATGTTTCTTGGTTGATAAAGCATAATGAAGCAGACAGTTCTATTTAGAAATAAAACTAAAGAAAAGCACATTAAAAACATGTCTCCACTACACTTCACTGTTTTTAGAAAGTAGCATCCTGACGTTAGCTATAGTTACCAAGGCTATGCTAGCGGCTAACAGAAGCCTAGCAATCATAGCTACTAATTTCTGATGATACGAACATAACATTGATGTGATAAATGAGTAGCTCGCTAAACAGCTTAGAAATGCAAAGCTGGTTGGCAACACGGGGAAAGATTTATAAAGTAAAACCTACCAGGACCAGTGTGACAGCAGCATATCATCCAGTTAGTTATCGATCTGCTCCTCGGTGCTGAAGACATCTCGCTGTTGTTTTTCAAATAGCGGTTTGTTCTAGAAGCTCCTCGAGTTTATTGTGACCTTCTGTGGAGGACCACCATGCAAGGAGGCCGTTTGTTTCCTCCACAGACCACTGCTGCTTCGCCTTCACTTCCATAACGATTTTTTTGTGATTAAAAAAAATAGCTGTCACAAATTTTTAGTTGGTCTATTGGTCACGATAAGCCCCACCCCTAGCCCCTGACGTAGCGGCTCTTGCTGCTAGCCCAGCTTCGATTTGGGGCCGCTCTGGAACCAGTTTTGTGGGCCGACAACTGAACTGGTTTGAGATTAGGCACCAGCTCCGAACCAGCCCTCAAAATGTGTGCGTCTGTGTGCGTGATTGTGTGTGTGTGCGTGATTGTGTGTGTGTGTGTGTGTGAGCTGTCGTATTTGGGGACATTTCGGCATTCAAAGGCCCCGAGGTGTCAAGCAATGAAACTGCGCCGTGCAGACAAGACACTCGTCTCGGTGGTTGCCGAAACCACCTCACATGAACTGTGTTTTTGCATTCAGGATCCAGATGGTTTTCGTCTGCCCGTAATTAAAACATTCCCTTGGATTTTTTTTTACTAAAAAAGCGAAAATGTTCAGGGGGTATTAATTGTTTAACCCACAGTCAGTGAGCAAGACATTTCAATTGGTGAAAATATTTTTTACATATGCAAATGAAATGCATGGAATTGCTGTGGGCTGTTCCACGGACAGTTGGTGGAAAGGTTTTACAAACAGGAAAAAAAACCATCCCCCCTTATTTCTGGAAGCTTAAGCAAGCAAGCACATATGCTCCCCGTTTCTAACTAAGGCTGGCAAAATGCTAATTCCAATTAGATGAATTTGCATATATTTAAATGTACACCTTAAGGGACGGACATCACTTTATTGTTTTTTTTGGTTTTGGGTAAGCCTTGCGCCTCATAGAGGTGCATTATAAACGTGTACATCGTCAACGGTACATATCTTTCCTCCCTATTGTGCCATACTAGAAGACCCACACAGATTGAAGCCGAGTTCAAGCCCAGGTTTTTAACTGTCTGCATGTGTCTACATAAAGAGGACAACACCTTGTCTCTAATTCACACACGCACACAGAGAGAGAGAGAGAGAGAGAGAGAGAGAGAGAAGAGAGAGAGAGAGAGAGGAGAGAGAGAGAGAGAGAGAGAGAGAGAGAGAGAGAGAGAGAGAGAGAGAGAGAGAGAGAGAGAGAGAGAGAGAGAGAAGAGAGAAAGAGAGAGAAGAAGTGAGAGAGGAAGACCGAGGAGGATGAGAGAGACCGAGAGGAAGAGAGAGATGGGAGGGGGAGAAGATGATAGGAGGGATGACAGAGATTCCCGGAGGGAAGACAAAAAGAGATGAGGATGCACAAATGGAACAGAGCACAGCGTGACAGAGAAGGAAGAGACGCCCGA